>CAAKHB010007266.1:178719-193204 GCA_901007665.1 Aeoliscus strigatus
GGCCCAGTGGTCCTAGAAGAGAGTACATAGTACTCTGTACTCTATGTACGTATGTAATGAAAGATGTTGTGAGAACGGGATAAAACAGGCTCTTGTTTGTGTTTTTGCAGAGACGAGTAGGAGCGTAACAGCTGATCGCCACAGATGCCAGGTGATCTCCTGTCAGGGATGGTCGTCATTTACGACGCACCGACGTGCACACACATGGGATATGTGTTCTCACTTTGTGTCAGTGAACATTAGAGAATGGATAGAACGCACAGCAACAGGATTAATCCTTTTTTGACCCTAAATCTCTGGATTTGGATCTCTGGACAGTAACTACAACAGTTCAGAATGAAATTTGTTCATTCGCTCCCGTCTCCTCTTTCGAAGAGTGGGGCCGATCCCCAACAGTCACAGGGGGAGCGGGGAGTTTCCTTTAAGAATACAAGTTATTGATGGATGGCCATTTGTTGAGGAACACAGTGTGTCTCTGTGTTTCCTTTCCTGAAAAATAAAACCCTCTGTGGGTCCACTTGGCTAAAGCATGTTATGTAATTGCCAAGTGTAATAAACCTCATGCTGTGGCAGTTATGAAATACAGGCCAATGTACTATTGTGTTTTAAAGAGCTTGATGAAAACGGGAGCCGGTGTCTTTTTAAGGACGGTGAACTACATTCACAGTCGCCCTCTACGTACCTCCCTCCTGAAGGACTTTACAAGTTGCTGCCTTGAAACCTTGAAAATCCGTCAGGTTCTCGCTTCGCCTCATTTTCATGTCAGAGCGCAGACTGAGCAGAGCCGTCGGGCAGAGCTCCCCTCCGATTCCGGATGAATAATCTGTTAGCAATAATCCAGCGAGCCCACAGCAGGTCACATGCAGGGAAAAGAGGAAAGAGGGCTGAGTAAAGAGCCACATTTGATTTTTTTTTTTTTTTTTTTTTTTTTTTTCAAATTCGGGTCCCTTGAGGTGTATTTGACTCTCGCGTGTTTCTGAGCGCTGCTGTCCGGCCTCGTGCTGCCATGGACGCAGGTTAGAGAGCATGTTGAGTCTGTCTGCTGGTGGTTTGACTGTCACTCATCGCAGACACACAAGTCTGGACGTGTTGAGGGTGTTTGAGGAGTCTAGATGCTTTATAACACGTTTCACTGTAGAATCACTGCGTGCACGACTGGTTCGCTTTTTTCCTGATTCAGGTTTCTAATTTCTGTGGTTTTCTTTCATTGGTTCATGAAGGCCACAGAGGTAAATACATACAAAACATTTAAATAACGGCTGCAGATACAGATACCTTCACGCTCTCTGATAAATAAACTGCTTTGAGGAACGTGTGTACTACCACTATCGCTCAGTCTTCCTGTGCACGGCAGCCACTTTATTCAACTCGAAGTACGATAAAAAGCTGAGCTGACGGCCCTTAAGGCAAGAAAGCAGTACATGTTGAATTTCAGATATTCTCCGGTGTTACAAGGAATAATGGAACGGACCAGTCGGAGGGAAACACTGGTATGTAAGAGCATGATGTGTCACTTCATCTCCTCACTCATATCTCCAGGCCGTCTCTTCCCGTGCTGTAAGTAGGGAAGAGACGGCCTGCAAATCAAATTATCTGTCTAATGGAGAGAGATGAAGAGAGCAGGAAAATGGGAGAAGGAGGGAGGAGTGGGTGAGAGCAATAAAGCTGCAGGATTACATTATTGTCTTTTTGTGAATGGTGGAACAGAGAGAGAGTGAAAGAAGGAAATGGGCTTGGCGGTCTGAGTGATATCGACTTCAGGGGAGCTGTTTCCAGGGTGTACAACCGACTGCAGTGGCCCTCCCAATGCAAACGCTCTTCCAAACATGTCTCTGAAACTCTGCCGCAGCTCTGTATTCATGTAGATTCATGTTGCAGTGTTTCTCCAACGCGCACAGAGACATGAGTGAGTTTTAGTGTTTTTTCCGTATACAAACAACTATTGTGTCCCTCAGATGTGGTTATTGAAGCTGCACCAATCAGTGATGAGTGTAGCCTTTTTTTTTTTCTGTAACTAAGCCAACTGAGATGTATACGGGATAACGCTGTGCGTCCGTTAAAATGCACTAGCTACTGTGCTGCTAGCTACATGTTTCAGTCCAAAGCTCATCTATGGCGTCGGTACGGGGTCGACTCACAGCGTCGTCTCCTTGTCGGACTCCTTCGTCTGTTTCATCTGCTTTATTGCATTTTACCTGTTTCAGGCATCAGTCCCTGTCCCCGTAATTATTCCATCTCACACTCTGATTCCTCTTTGCATTAAAACATTCAGTGCTGGCAGAGGAAGGAGAGACGATCGGCAGAGCACACGACAGGGGGAGGTAGCGTTGCTCATGAGACCATCTGGGTGTTCCCAGCATCCTTCTCTTGCTTTGGCACGGCGGCTGTTTTTCTTTTCCTTCTCCCTCTCAATCCTACATGCTGCGTTTGCTCTGTGTACCCATTCTTTATTTATGGGTGCCTTCATTAGCAATTTAATTGAAAAGCAAGGGGAAGAGTCACATCTCAATATTATTAGACCAAATGGGACTGATGGAGTCCCATAAGTACGGGCTACAAATGTTTTCTCCAGCAAATGGCAGCCTTTTTTTTTTTTTTTTTTTTTGTTCAATGTCTGCCAACTTAAAAGATAGTAATGTGCAAATGCTGTGTGTCTCCAGAGGAATTCTTGCCCCCTCACAACATGAATCGCCTGTATGTGGGCTTCCACTGCACCGCCAATACGGCGTCTGTTAGCGTAGGAATAGTACTCTGGATGATGTATGGCTGCGCTGTCAAATATCTCAATACGCTACTGAGTGGCAGTACACATGTATGGCGCTCCGCCGGGCTTGACTGGCTACAGATTTCCCTCAGTCGATAATTTCATTGCCGTGTCCCTGCTTTGTCTTCTCAGGCTGGAAAATCAACACGGCCGCCATGCTTGACAGTCTGAAGGAATTTGTGAAACAGTGTTTTTGCATTAAAGGACAATGATAGCGGGAAGAGATTCCGGAAAGGTTTGATTAGAGTTAGCTGCTGTGATTGGGTGCACACATACTAGTCGGTAAGGGCAAAGGTGTAGCTAGAACAAGCTAGCACCTCTCCACCCAGTCACGTAAGAGCACTTGAAGAGGTAGGAGTGAGTCACTGTAGTGAAAGGAGCTGTGGCCGTACCAGAGGGACGTGCCCATACCGATGCAGTTAGCTAACTGTCTCTCTCTGGAGCTCTTCAGTTGGCGGCGGCGAGGAAAGTGGGACGTACGTTAGCCTCAGGGCGTTCCATACTGTAGCAGCGGTGGGAGCAGCCAGACACCCTGTGGACGAAGCTCATTTCCTCCTCTTTCTTTCAGGTGTCTGGATAAAATGTTTCCTTCCTGGCAGTACATGCGGGTTTGCTAAGATGTAGCACGCTATCGGACGCTAAATGTGCAGCTTATCCCAAATGTCTCACTGCTTCATTCGAGTTCGAAAGTCGTGGTGAGGAAATTGAGAGAAAATGATTTGTTTTCATCACAACATAGGTCGGAAAAAGACATTCTTGCACTAGTTATGTGTTGATAAACATGATATTCCATGTAGACCTATACCCACTGGTCACCACTGAAGCAGTTCTGTGTGTCTTTGGCAGCTTCCTGCATGCAAAACAAGTTGAATTCCAACTTAGACTGCGGAACAAAGTGTAAGTACAGAGCGAGACTCAACGCACCAAAGGATCATAGCTAAAACCATTTGGCAGAAAATGATGTCCCATCCCTTTACTTTTGCATGAAAGTGCCATTCTTCATGAGGAAGCAACTACCAGACCACAAGACGTTTGTAGGAGAACCCCCAAAGGATTCACTGAAAGGATGGCGAGAGAGTCAGAAAAGAGCAGTAATGGTCTCTGCAGTTCGGCATCTGCTTATTAATCATTTATAAGCAGCCAAGTGGCAGCAGCAGGGTGCACAGTAAGATGTCAGGTTACAGTATCAAATCTCAATTTATAAATAGAATCGTTATGGAGCTCGGCGACAGAACGCAATCACTCAGAGCCGCCTCGCTCGCATCTTCCCCTGAGCATTCAGTGATTTTCCTGTGTCCAAAGGTGTTTGCTGTATTACTAGTGTATTACTAGTGTATTACCAGTGTATTACCAGTGTATCCCTTAAGACGTGGCCCTGTGTATAACGCATCATCAAAAACCCTTTCGTCACGCCACGTTTATTTTGTTGTTTATTCATTCACTGTTTGTACATGTACTCTTTTGGACCTGATATTTGTATTATTATTTTAATGCTGGTTAATTCATATTTCCTTTTTTTTACTCTACGGTGACCTTGAGTGCATTGGAAGGGGACTTTCAAATATAATAATAATAATAATATGGCAGCTACAAAAGGATATGATAGCTTAAGTAGTACCAGGATGAATGAATGAAACACACACACACACACACACACACACACGCCACACACTCGGCCACACCTGGATCAATAAGGAAAAGGTTTCCTCCAATCCTGTTTGTGATAGCGATGCGTCACTGCCACTCACGTCCATCCTCCAAGGACAGCCTGATGACAGACGGTCAGAAGGAAGAACGGCGGCGTCCTATGAACCTGTCTCTCTGCAGAGGTGATGGGAGAGGGCTGTCCGATCTATCTGCTCTCTGGCTCCCACAGACAAGATGACACCTTCTATTGATTAATGCTCCCGGTCACGTCAAACACATCAAGCACATACTCTATACCGAGCAACAAATAAGCCTTATGAATTATTTGGTGGTGAAACAGGATAGAGTGACTGCGTCCTGATTACATCTTCTTCTTCTTCTTCTTCTTCTTCTTCTTCTTCTGTGCTGGAACAAGTGCTCCTATCCACTGTAGTGAAAGGAACAGTTCACGACAACTTGACTTTTTTTTTAAGCCTCGTTGAATAAACATTAGAAAAATACATATTCTCCATAATGAAATTGTTCGTGGACAGTTTGTTAATGCTGTGTGGAAAAATCATGGTCAGCTGGATGAACCTTGGGATTTTAATCAAAGCCTGAAGTTCTCCATGAGGTCCGTCAGGCCAAACTTAGGGTGGGAAACTTCAGAAAAGGAGTTAGAGCCTGTCTCGGTAAGCTGCCGTTAACCTCCAGCAATCCAGTGCTGGTGCGTGTTCTGTATGATTGAACGCTCACGCAGGGCCGTCCAAATGTTGAAGACTGCACAGGAAAGGTTGAATGCGAGCGCCACTGACCCTAGAGGCAACGGAGGCCGATCCCAACATCAGACCCCCAGTGCAGCAAATTTACTGTAGGATTCAGGTGCAAGGAGGTATAATTACTTAATCATCCATAAAGAAGCCTGATATACAAATATACATGATGGTAATCACACTAGATGTGTCACCACAGCCAGTGTCAGCCTGACATTCATCTTCAACGGGGCTTGTGGCTCACGAGCGGCTCGCAAGCAAAATAAGAGACGTCGTAGACGACATAGACGGGACGAAGGGCGACGGCGACGAGAAGATTGACTCGAGATGGGAGTGTTGTGGAAAGCTATCAAACATAAACAGCACATCAGTCAGTATGTCTGCGTGGGTGGGCGGGCACATGTTGGCTTTCGCTGTACCATGACTGACACGTTAAATCAGGGGCTGTGGAGGGCCGTGAGCGGCTACGGAGGAGGCGACGGCCACATCACTTACCTGTCAAGAGGCCTGTGATTATGAGAGTGTGTGAGGTGAGTGATGAAAGCGTTTCCTCGCTGTCGGAGCTCCTCTGTCGGACTCTTTCATTAGCCTTTGCTGGAAAATGTCCAGTGTATGCAAAATAAATGGGATGCAGGTGACATGGTGGAGCAGTGGTTCGTGCTTCGCCTTTTGGAAACACCTCTGTGTGGAAGTTCACAGCAGGAAGGTCAGACAATCCATTGAACAAGCTCTTCATCTGCTCCGAATCCCACAACTCTGAAAGGATCAATTAATATTGAACCACTCTATTAATCACTGTACAGAATCATTGTACAGAACAGTAAATTCCTTGATTCAAGCTTCTGATGTGTGGATATTTCCTGGTTTCTTTGCTCCTCTGATGATGGTGAACTGCAAAAACGTGGGTTGTAAACAAAAACAATATCTCAGGACACCATTTGTGGGGTTTTTTGGGAACATCCATTGGAATTCTTAACCTGTTTCCACCATTTCATACACCAACAAACCACTTGATTCACGATCAACAGGATGAAAACAATTATCCACAGCGACACCAGATCTCATGGAACATTTGTGATGAATTAGTTGTCTGCATCAATAATCAGATACACACTCAGTATGGGACGACCAGAAGGTCTGTCCCAGCGTGTCTTCTTTGACGTGTTTGACCGTACCTCCACCTCCATATCCGACTCATTTAGTCTCGCCCTCCTCCACACTGGTGCTAATGAGTAGTGGATGTGGTCGGTGTGGGGTCCAAAGCTGCCTCTCCAGCTGGGTGCTCCCACGGCCAACCAAATGCCTCTGTTGAATATTGTATAAACCAGGTCTCAGGGCCTCCTCCATGCTTCCTCAGCAGCAGCGCCGCTCTCACCGAGCTCAGTCTGCACGGGGTCTTTGGGCTTTGACGCTGATGTGGGTGAAAAGTGGCTGAATGGGTTTTTTTTTGTTGTTTTTTGTTCTGCGTTCTCTTGTCAAACCTTTCTTTTCAGTTGTAGAACTCACTGGACTTGCTCGCCTCCAAACAGCTGTTAAAAATGTGAAGCCTGGGGGGAATTGGGACATTTGATGTTTGTTTGTGCGTCTGTACTGTTAACGTGTCTTTAAAGTCTAAACTCGTACAACGGGGACAATGTTGTTTTGATAAATTGAATTCACAGTGGAATTAAAAACAAAAAGGTTTGTCTGGATTACTAATTGATTCATTTAAAACCTAAATTGGCTCAGTGTGGTCAGTGGAGGATTACTTCACCACTGTATCAATATAATAATGTCCTCTTGATCCTCTGTCGTCCCACTTTACCGATGCATAACAATATATGTACAATATATATATGTGTGTGTGTATATATATATGTATTGGATATGGATGTGATATGGATAGTGTGAGTAAGTCCTGAGATTCCACAGATGCTTGCTCTTCGCCATTGGTTACTAAGCACTTCTTCCTTCCACACTAGCCAGGTGTTGGTGCCGCTCTGGAACCACTTTACCTGACAGAGCGTCCTTAATTATTCAAGTGCCAATTTGCAAAAAAAAAAAAATGCTCACACCTCTGTTGGTCGGAATATGGACGACGCGTGTGTAACGCTGTGTGTTTGATTGCAGCAGAGCGCTGGCAGTGAGCGGACACGTGTCCACCATTCATTCATTCATTTTTCCATCTGACCCCTCTCCAAGATAGCCACTTCATTATTCAAAGGCCAACCGCACAATTAGTACCAGCAGCTCCCATTGCAAAGTAGCCCCACTAGGACCAATCAATACCATTAGATCAGCCAATGGGATCAGACGCACTCTTGCATCTTCCTCAGTTCTCCCTCCCACTGCTTGTGCCAGGGAAGGTTGAAAGGCCCTGTTGCCTTTAGTTTATGCCCCATTGATTCCTGATTCCACATTACGTCAGGCAGACAAACAGACCGAGGCTGAATATCCGATGATTGACCGATGTGAATGTCTGCAATAGTTGGAACGTCAGGTTTTCTTAGAGCTCAAAGGTGAACGATGACACGCAGGTCCGGCAGGTGCCTTTGACATGTGGGCGTCGCCTGGATAAGTCTGGGTATCAGCCTTTGTCTGACGTCTGAACTACAAATCTCATTTTACAATTACCGGCCTTGATGACTTTCATTATCTAGAAGTTTCCACAGTTCCTGGACAGTCGCATTATCACTTGGGGTGTAAAGATTTATTTTCCTACGATCCAGCTGCGAATCAAATCGAATCGAATCGGATTGTTCTAGATGAGCCAAATATCGTTTTTGAATCGAATCGGAACCATGGACAAATGACATGAATCGAATCGTTGTAAAAATGAATCGTTACACCCCTAATTATTAACGTAGCAGTTGTGGCAGGGCGTGAACCGGGCTCCAGGCCAAAAGTTAGGACTTGTATGTCTCCTTTGGAAGGCTGAACAGGACAAAGACCCAATATAGATTGAATTGATGCAGTATTTTTTGGGACGTGAGGTGATGCGATGCATCTCACCTCGCTGTCATTCTCTTTGACTTTCTCCATGACTTACTTCACGACGGAGACCCGCTGTCACGTTGGGCCAGTGCCTAAACATCCAGTTACTCCCATTGTGACTGAACAGACCCAATCAGAGAAGCGGCACATCTTTTGTGCTTTACTTCAAATAGACATGTGATAAGTGACTGCGTGTGCAGAACGGGGGAGCGCGTCACCGCGGCGATGGCATCAGCGACTCACCTCAAGTCTTCACAAAATAACGTGATGTCTCAGTTGTACGACCGAGAGCCTCTGTGACCTTGTAGTGAGAAGAAAAGCTGCTGTGAGCCCATTGCCACAGTTTTAATTACGACTGGCAGAGGGAAGCTGCTGTGACCTGTTCAGGATCTGTGGACGCGCTGTTTGTTTAGCTATGTATCTTTGCATTTATCTATGTGTTTGTTTCTTTGCTTTATTGCCAGACTCGAGATCCATAATAAAACGTTCATTTTATACATACAAGTTACTCAATCAGTTAATGCTGTTACTTTATCAATATCAACAACCCATCCTTAGACGTAAGGGATTTTAAGAATAATAACAACATTTTAAAAAGTGTTTTTTGTTTTTAAAACAACGAAACATATTATTATGGAGTTTATAAACAACAACAACAACAACAACAACAACAACAATAATAATAATAATAATAATAATAATAATAATAATAATAATAATGTTATATTTTATCTAATTTATTCTTTTCTTTTATTCTTTTAGTTGTGTTGGCTATTTAAACATTTTGTGTGCCCTGTGCTGCTGTTTTTAAAGTGCGATACAAATAAACTTGAGAGTTGAGATAAAAACGTCGCTTCAAATAATATATTGGCGCTCATTGTCCCCCCCCCAGAAATAATGGTGCTAGCTGGTATGGACTGACACTAGACCTGGCCTTAAATCTTAAATCCCTACGTATCCTTACTCATATTCTTTGAACCTGAAAGGTCCCTGGGACGATGATATGATGACACAATATTGTTTTCCCATGATTAGCTAAGCAGGAGCTTTGCTCTAGTTCACAGATCTTCCCAAAATAGGAGATGGAGTTACGCAGAAGAATGAGAATTTACTTCATATCTTTGCTCTTTATTGATTTGATGTTGTTGTTGTTGTTGTTTTTCAGCTTTATCATCAACCTTTCACTGACCTCATAAACCGATAATAGCAAAGGGGTCAGCGCTTGCATTTGCTCATGACCCCGTGAAATCCACCGACCCGTGTTATTGTCCTTTCAAAGGAAAACGCCAAAGTTCTAGTGGGACGCGTGTGCGGCGGTAGGGGGGCGGACCTGAATACCTCAGGGACGCAGTCTGAGGTTGGTGTCTTCCCTTTGTGAGGAGGACTGGATCTGTCCCCATTGCCGCTGCTGGGAAGACCCCCCTTCAGCGGCTGGCTGAGTTTGGATTTACCGTAGGACTAGTGGCCGATAAGGCCTTTCCTCCTGCATAATTGATGGCTGCAGTCCATGGGTTGTTTGAAAAGCCGTCCCCGTCACGTGCACAGAGCCCCCCTGTGGAAAGTGGTGGGTGAAGATGAGTAGACGTGGGATCCGTGACCGGTCTCAGGGTGCTGTTGTCTGGGTGTGACACACTGCCTGATGCACTGCGAGGTCCCTGAACCCTGGAGCTCTTCACTCTGTGGAAATGGGACGATACATACGTGAGCCCTCCTCCATCCCCAAAGCTCCTTCAAACAAACATTCTGTCTAACTTGAAAGACTTTCAGATTCATCTTGAAATAAGCGGTCTGCCTCCGTCCGACTTCTTTTTCAGTTAATTATCTATATTTTCCCTCGTCTATAATATCTGCTTCCCTGGCGTTTTAATTTTTTGAAGCAACACCCAGGATGTGCAACTGGAATTGGAACGGTGTCTCTGCCGGCCTTCTCCCTTGCTGCCATGTGATTGTTTTTATGTCCAACTGTGTCTGTAGCTTCTTGTAGCCCGGCCGTCCACAACAAGGGACGATCTGTCCATCGTTTGTATTTTATGCTTACAACATGCAGCGGACAGCCCAGGGTTCAGGCGACAACAATACAAATATTTATGACATTGAAAAAGATTTGGCTTTCGAAGTTTCTGATCCTCAAAATGATGCTTTTACAACTTGTAGTATCAACAGTACTGCCTTCCCATATCTGATAGTACACTATATTTAATCAAATGATACAATAACACCAGTCCTACTGTCCTACATTAATGAATGTCAGGAGGCTCGTAGATGTTTCATGAAAAGATCACAGTCAGCTGTTGGGTGAAGAGGTGCTTAAACTCCTCGAGGATTTTAGGAAATCTACCGGTGTACCTCCGAGTCGCCGCCAGGATTATAATATCCTTGTGTTGATCACTATCATGAATCACAACTTCTGCTTAATCTCCGCAAAGTATGTAATTAACCTCGCACTGATTCCTATCGCTCCTTTAAATGAACACAGATAGGACAGTGACTGTACCGGCTCAGCGGTGAGGTAGCCCCGAGCTAACGGACTAAACATGTCATAAACTTCTTTACAAAGTCCGCGAGACGTGGCGAGAAAAGTAAGACACATTGTAAAATGTCACACAGAAGAGGTTTCAGGGGAAAATCCACAATAACCCAGAGTGAAACGTAGGAAATACGTTTCCGAGTCGGTGCTGTAAACTGTGGGGACTTGTAGTCTAATCTCACGGCAAAAATTAATTACAGTGCCTTTTGCCGCTGGGGAATATGACCGACCTATTGTTGAAAATGTGCCACAGAATGGAAGAGAAGGTTGGATAGTTTTGGAGTGACGAGGTGAAAACAGAGTCGAGATTTACTGAAAATAAAAAGTACATGCAACATGTCAGTTGTTGCATGAAGATTATTATCAAAGTCCAGTTTTTTAATAGGAGTTTCTAAAGGGCTATTTGAGGTTGAAATATTTTGGTGTGTGTGTGTGGGGGGGGGGGGCAATCGGATTCATATGAAGTACGGAAATGCTTTAAAGTTACCGTGCATCAAACCATCAAAGCTGCATTTCTGTCACCATCAAAACATCCTCAAAGACCCTGAACACGGGATAGACACACACACACACACACACAGATAATCCCAGACACACACACACACACACACACACACAAATGCAAACTGTGTAGGAAGCCAGTTTGAAAGGTCACGGCTAACAGGGACGCTCTCTTCCACCCAGTGTTTCCGGATCTATTTCCACAGGCTCTTTGAAGGAGCAATGTCACTGACATTTCAAGTAATTTGAAATAGTTTTTTTTTTTTTTATGGCAATCTTACTAACTTTAGTAAACTCTACTAAAGATGAGTGTGATTGTCGCAGCCAGTACTTTTCACCACTACTTATCTAAGCACACAATAGAATGTCTGAACATGTATCACACTCCCAACCAGTAGGGGGCAGCAAAAAAAAACAATGTGCATTGTGGATGCTGGGTCTTGGCCACAGTTTGACAATTAGTGACAACGTCATGTTTTGATGATGAATGAATTCATTAGGGGAGATGTGTGTGGATGGGTGAAATGAGCTGATTGGTGGGGGTCTGAGCTCTACGGGGGATTTTCTCGTTTCACTCTTGTGTCTCTTCTGGTCACAGACATACTTCATTTCCTGGAATATGGCAGATAGTCCTAATGTACCATCCTTTCTTCTCCGTCCTGTGTCATTGCAGCTGTCTTTTGCAGCGACGACCCCGGTTCTGGCGGACAAGAAGAAATACCCCAACTTCTTCCGCACCGTCCCGTCTGACAACGCCGTCAATCCAGCCGTGGTGAAGTTCCTCAACTTCTACAACTGGAGCCGGGTGGGGACCCTCACACAGGATGTTCAGAGGTTCTCAGAGGTACCTTCTCAATTTTACGAATAACGTTTCAGACGCAGTCGGTTGAAATGTCGTTTTCCCACAAGTAACTGGGACTTTGGTAAGGAGCAGTTCACGAGAGCGTCACGTGATGTACCCCGTCACATCACGGGGACGCTCCACTAAAAAAAGACGTCAAGAGGTGCTGAAAGCTTTAATTTGAGGAACATATTGTGAGCTGCTGCCTCGAGGCCCCGGAAAACAATCTGCTCAGCAGCTGGGGATGGAGGTGTGTGCGTGTGTGTGTGTGTGTGGGGGGGGGGGAGTATAAGAAGTCTCACTGCAAATCTCAGAGAGCCCAAATCCCTTTATCTCTCAACTCCTGAAAGCACCGAGGGGCTTAGGACGGGAGGACGGCGGCCGATTCAATCAACCCGCCTGCCACAAGACTGGCCTCTAATCCTGATCTACAAATATAAAACCATCGCCTCCTCACGTCATCGTTTGTAGCGTGCTGCGTTTTAGGGGCGGACCACGACTGTGGCATGGTGGTGAAGTTAAAGAAAAAAAGAAAAAAAAAAGGTCGTCATCTTCGTCACCACTCATCTTCTTTTCCTTCTCTCTCTGATCTGTTGTGCTCTTTCCCAGGGAGCCTGCTCGCAAGGTCAATATTATGTAAGGCTTGTTAAGGATTCAGCCAGCGGCGCGCACACACACACACACACACACACACACACACACACACACAGCACGGTGTCCCCTGGGCCTGTAACCTGTAAGCTAAAGCCAGCTTCTATTAATAGGCACCAGTGAGACACACACACTCACATCCCTTCTGTTGATGGACGCTGATGTTCCGTTAATCGGAGGTTGGTGGTTAAATGTAGCGATGAGAATGAGGCGCACGCACGCACACACACACACACACACACGCCCGTGCGCTCTGAGCAATCAACATTATTGCCAGACAAACGGGGCTCACGGAGGAACGCAACGGCCCCCGTCAGTCAGCCAGATCACAGAGCTGACTGAGAAGAGGATTAGGAATCTGTCCTCTGCCAGAACCCTCTCAGCTCTGGTGTTTTATGACACCACGGCGACTGATAAATCTCCCAGCATCCACTTCCCTCCACGGCTCCCCTCTCACTTTCACATATATCTGATTCGCCATCACAAAAAGTGCGACGCTGCCAGCCGCCGGTGCGAGTGCTTGTCACACTAGTTAGCTGACGCACATGACTGGTATTATAGTCTGAGCTGTGGGATTTGCATGCTGCTTTATATGTCAGTGTGGTCCAAAGTATGAGAGACGTTCTCAGCCCGGCAGTTTGTCACAGCCCCTCAGCGACCGTGGTGAAGTCCCTTCTCCTGGTTGAAGCCCTCGTCGTCAACATGACACGCACCGTAACTGTGTGAGTGTGCCAAAGGTGTCGCTACGGCAGCTGAAGGGTCGTAGCCAGGATTTTCCTTTCAACTTTAAACACTCGCGGAGGCTTTTACAGTGTCACTAATGAGAAACTGAGAATCCTGCTGAGAAGTCTGGTGCTTCTGAACGACATTTTGTGTGCAGTTTCTTCATACACATCAACTTTACAGCGGCGTTAGTCTTATATTTACTTTAGTGTGTTAACGGTGAACAGATTTGACCACACACGCACACACACACTCGCACACAGATACACTCACAACTCCAGTGTTGGTGAAGGAAATGTAATTAAAGTTCTCTTCTTTAGAATGCAATGCACCGTAACTAGTTTTCTAAATGTTCACTGAATGTCACACTGCTGGTAAAATCCTTCAACACGTCAATTTACATCATTATCAATCCTTCACATACTAAATCAGGGCAAAAAAAACAACACATTTTTTTGCAGATATTGTTCAGATGCAACATAATAGAACTGTTACCGTGAATATTTCTGTTACATGAGGTGCGTTAGAAGCATTCCGTCACTGCAAACTCGTCATGAAAGGATAGAAAACTGTGTGTGTGAGTGTGACAGAGAGAGAGAGAGAAGGGCTTCCCACTGGGAAACGGGCCTGCTAATGATGTGCTAATGATTTGAGGTTAGACCACTGCAGTGTGTTACACACTCATGTGATTCATCTAAAGCTGCGTCGGGTCGCTCGGACTGATTTGTGTCTGATTAGTGTGTTCGACAGCGAGCGTGAGCCGTTTTGTCGTGCGTTGGCACCGAAAGGGTGTAATCATGTTGAATTATTAATATTCATGTGGTCGAATGCCACCGCAGCATCTGCAGCAAAATGACTTTTATTAGCAAAACAAACATGGAAATGAACGTCGAGTCGATAAAACACGACGCTTCATGAAAAGGAACATCAAGAGAGTCACGATAACGCTGTTGTGATTAGGAGCAGACTTTGGAGTTTAAACCTCAACGCCATGCTGTTATATCATTAAAGTCGACCACAGGAAATCTCCCTGGGGGGTTCAGATGCTGCTGGTGGTGCTGGTGGAGTGGATGAAGATGGAAGATGAGTCACGACATAACAGGTGG
>CAAKHB010007267.1:0-14540 GCA_901007665.1 Aeoliscus strigatus
GGGGGGGTCATAACATACAATGGTCAAAATGATTAGCCCTCTGCTAGTCAATGATGGAGCACTTCTGATCCAGAACGGACAACAACCTTTGCTGGTAGGCACATACAGTACTGTTGACCATGTCAGTTGTCACCAGATTTCTCATGAAATAGTCTTGAATATTTATTTTACATTCCAAATGGGACCAAAATGGGGCCACATCATTGCTGAATGATTTACTGTATGACATTTATGAATATCGCAAACATTGGGCAGTATTTTAAGGGCAATATTCAAAAGTTCCAAGGGGTCTAATAATTTGGACCGTAAATGAATCTAGACAGACAGATAGACAGACAGATAGATAGATATTGAAGCAGTAAACTGACAGGGCCATGAAATATTAAATATGCTGATTTCTGTGTAAGTCTGGGATGACAGAGTTCTTTAATGAAGGGTGATTAATAAAACGTGCTGCCTGTAAGTTTTATTGCAAAGTCATCATATGGGTCACAGGCGATAAGAGTGCTTCTTATTTTTCAGTGCCTCTACCTAGTAATAACTTACATGACCTTCTGTTTTGGTCAGTGAAATCCCTTGAGCAACTTTTGTCTCTTAATGACCTTTTCTACCTGGCTCTCAACACTACATGCCACTATTTAATTTTATCTGCCAACCCCTGGGGAGTTCTACTCCCTGAAATATCACGGCTTTCCTCTGGGTGTAGTTGCAGTCTTGTTAGCCTTTCTGGCAAGTTCATACAGTATTTTTCTGAATTTTACAGCTCCCATTTCCTTTAACATGAGTTTTATTTAAGCGGCAATCACAAAGGTCATTATTTATATGTTTAACAACAAAATACACTTCTCACATACAGATAAAATGTGTATGTGAGAAAGTAAATAATACTGCACCAGAAGCTGAGGTGTGGATTTGTTTTTTTCAATTTCCATTTTCAAAGTATAAAACCTTTAACAGCCAAATCTTATCATCTCACTGAAACACACATCAGTGGAATCACGTTGGGGTGTGTGTGTGTGTGTGTGTGGGGGGGGGGGGTAATATTTTTAAATCTAAATAAATACTTTATTACAACTATGCCTATAATAATAGAGATATTATAAAACCTAAAAATCCTGGTCGTTGCATGGGAGATGTTGGAGTAAAATGATAAGGTGCATTTTTAAGTTCAGTGCTTCACCATGACATAAAGAAATGAAAAACTTCTCAGATGTTTTTCTTTTTAAATGTGAGTGCTGAATGTAATGTAATGTAGTCCTGAATATTTTCATAATTAACTGCAATTCTACAATTCTATTCTGTTCTAATTACACATTTTTCTCCAGTAATAAACATAAGTTATTTATGTTTATTTTGTAATTAAATGGAATTATATAACACCCCGATGCTGCTTCTTATTACTGTATATTAATATATACCGCACATTCCTGACTGGGGGAATGGCGACATGGTGGTACAGTGGTTAGCACCGTCTGTTGCCTCAGAGCCAGAAACCTTTCTATGTGGTGTTTACCATGAATGATTAGGGGAAGTGTGAGAGAGCGGAGGATGCAGATGGGGTGTGCATCATCCAGATTGTGCTTCTTTTTAGTTTTTAGTTAGTTTCATGTGAAAGGAGTCTGTATGCGCCAATGCTCAATGATATTATTCATCTTCCCAATACATGTACATTCTAAACTCCATGAAATCACCTCGAATCTTTGCTACACGCTGTCTAAGCTAAAGAACTGGATCATCACCTGCCCTTCATCTCGACTGGAGCCAGGGAGAAAAACAGGAACATTGCTTTTCTGGACAGCTGGTGTCTGTCAGGAGTAGTTATGTGTTTGTTCCTTACTGGGTGGAGAAAAGTACCCCGCTGCTGCTGCAGATGAAAGGTGGTATATGTAAGAGTTTGTGTGTAGGAGAAAACAGCATTTATCGGGCAACAGTTTGTGACATTGTTTTGTACGTCCACAGGCTCACAAGGGGAATCAGTTCAAGCTGGCTTTTGTTTGTTTTTTTAAACAGCACTGGCATTCTAGTCTGTATTTTATGTATATATATGGATATATCACACCATAAAATATGAAATATGTCATCCTCCTTGCTGTGGGAGATAATTACAACAGCAGCAGCTCAAGACTAGACGAACATAACTTTTTATCTGTCGACATAAACTCCCACCACTTTGAATAGTTTTGCAGTCAGTATGGAGTATCATTACGTTTTTATTTCTTATGTTACATGTTACCACAAAGTGGAATTCTAAACAGTAGACAATCTGGAGAATGGAGCCACTGGGACTCAACATTGCCTCCTGGTGGCTCATCAACCTTTTAACGCTCTACGTTAGCAGAGGGGCCAACATGAACACAACCTCAAAATGAATGCTAAATACAGTTTTAAAATGCTGTTCTCTGTCACTTGAGTTAGTTTTCACCACCCGTACGTGCTCAGTTGCTCGTTTTCCCGGCACATCTGCGAGGTCAGTGTGTGAGCTGGACTCTTTCTCGTTGTGGACACGTCACAGGTCTTTGTAATCAGCAGACAGACATTTCAGTTTGTAGCGGGAACCAATCTGTCCCTTCACCAGATATGTGTCAGAATCACTCACCACTGCCCTAGAAGTCCTACTCCTTGTCTTGTGGTCAGTATGAGCCCCACCACACACACACACACACACACACACACACACACACACACACACAGTCAGAGATAGGGATGCCCTTCAAGAATGCAGGTCACTCCAGATTGCATCAAAAGTCTTTTCACTTTGACATTATCACTTTATTTTTTAATAAGCTATGTGTGTGTGTGTGTGTGTGTGTGTGTGTGTGTGTGTGTGTGTGTGTGTGTGTGTGCATGCGTGCGTAGGTGTGTGTGCGTGTGGCTGCATATATAGTGTGTATGTTTACCTGTCTGTCCTCTCCTGAAGGTTCGGCTGTCTGTCAGAGTGTGTGTCTCTCCTCTGAAAGTTTTAGGTCACTCAGTGTGGTCTGTCACAACAGTTTGAAGCTGACTGCAGGAGGAGGAAGGAGAGGTAGTGAAGAATTCAGATGTGCAGAGTGGACAATGTCTAAATATCTACTAGGAAAATCCTCGTTGCTCCATCAAAATGAATTACAACAGTTTCCTACATAGGGAATGACATGCAGTAACTTGACCTTTTGTTGATATTGACAGTGACGCTCACTCAGCAGACAGATGTTTCTCCGTCGCATCACATATGTACCAGTCTCTGTATGAAGAAATGGAATTAATCGAATGTGTGTTTCATTTTTCAGCACCTCTTCCTTTGTTCTACTTTTCTCTTGAGTTGACTTGAGTCAACTTTATTAATCCCAGGGTGAAATTGAAGACTGGTGATGATCACCCATGAACATGAATTCAGTAAAAAAAAATAAATAGATGGACATAGTACATAAACATAAAACCTCTATCATATTTCCTGATGGTTTTCCTTTGTTGTTCTACATCTAAAACCTCTGACACAACTCTCACTTTTCTTACACTCTGCCCCCACCCCCATTCCACCCTACTTTTAGCTTTCTTTTCACATCCAAAGAAGAGTGGGGATCCACTCAGCTGACAAAGGGAGAGGCAATGACGTCACAGCAGACATGATACACCAGCATCTGCTCTGGTCTAAAAATACACCACAGGGCACACACAGTCAGTCTGCAGCTGCACTCAGCGTTCGTTTCCACCTCCGTGCTCGACTGAGACGACCCAGCTTTTACACAACTGGGGCTTGTGGGCCTGCTGGATTATAAGCTGCTGGCCCACAATCAGCATCCGTCCTGTGGTCATGTGGAATAAGGGTGCTGATAAGGGCCGTGCTGAGCTTAAGTAACGATGGTAAGCATGATCACTAAGTGAATGTTGGGCATAAAGTTTGGCCAAACCCAAGTTGTGCAGAGCTCCTTTTATGAATTATATATACGGTGTATAATTTATTGAAAGTATTTCTTTATTCATTATATGGTTTCACATTAATATATGCAAAACCTAAGTCACAATTGTATTTAATCACTTGTGTTATTTGATTTTGACCATTTCCAAGTCAGTGTGCGGATATTCATGCTCTTAATTACGTTTTTTGCTGAATGTTTCAGATAAATAGTACTTTTAAAAGAGGCTGTCAGCTGCTCTTTTTTGTATTTTAAGTAGTAGTAGAGGAACAGTGGTGAAAACTGCATTTATCAGGGCAACAAGGTGTGACAACAATGTAGTATCCCTCATACTCCCATATACTACAGGTTTAATCCTGCAAATGAAAAAAAGTTACTGTCTGACATGAAATAAATCACCCAGTGGAATGAAATAGTGAACACTAGCTTAACTGTGACAATACACAAAATGAAATTGTTCATTGGGATTCAGTCATACTATTGTGTATATATATATATATATATATATATATATATGTAGTGATACATTAGAGGAACAAGCCTTTGTTTCATGGAAGATTAATAAATACTAATAAATAAGGAAAGCCTCGGATCCTTCTTCACCAATTGTTCAACAATTGTTACATTTGTTAAATTGTCTACTGACAGTCATTCTGTTTTTTCTATAGTAAACTCAGCCTGGTCGCAGGTTGGTGCGTCAAACTCAAATGTCTGAACTGCTGGACAGTTTCAGCACGACCCTACCCGAGTTGTTGTGGTCCGTCCCTTTGAGCGAACGCTGCTGTGGTGCTGAGCAGTGTGTGAGTGCTCAGTAGTTCCTGGTGCTGAGTGGGTGGGTGTGTGTGTGTAGCCCTCCATGACCTTGTGTTTACTCCCTGTGGCCATGACTGCAAATAAGAATGTGTTCTTAGTGATGTTGCTCGGTGGAATAATTAAGTTTTTCTTTTTTTTTTTTTTTTCCAGTGCTCATACATTCTTCAGCCAACCTCAAGGTGTACTTTGTCCCCAACCCTCTTGCCAGTACCCGATCCCTTTATGGAAAAAAAACATACTATATGTATAATATACAATACAATATAATATGATATGGTTATATATAATTATATTATATTTAAACATATAATATTTGCCAGTAATGTGGGGAAAAAAATAGACTAATTTACTGTATTTATTTAAAGAAACGCTGCACTCAGGAAATTTCCATTCCAGCAGCAGCACACAGATGAAAATCTGTGTTGTGATAGGATATCAAAACCACAAAATTAATCTAAAATATGTGAACAAAAAAAATATCTAAGAAGGCATCACTTCCTTGATTTTATTCCTATGAACATCGACAACGTCATGTAGATATGTCTGTGCTCTTCTTATCATATTGTAATGTGTGACTCTCGTCTATTTTGTGTGTCTGCTGCGGATGTTGGCATGAATCTAGGGGAGTGGAGCAGGCAGGTCTGTCAGACTTGGAGATCATCTCCCAGCCGGTAGAGGATGAGAACCAGTGCTTGGCTCCTCCGGTCCAGCTGGTGAGTTTTGGCTACAGAGATCTGCCCCTCGCAGCTCTGGACCTCTCGTTGGCCGGCTCACAGCTCCTCTCCAACGCAGACGAGGACGAAAACAGGGAAGGGTGAGTTAGCAAGTTAGAATGCAATGTGTAGGACGTATTAGCTTTGTTGTGTTCCCACTGTTTCCTACTATTGAGAAACTAAGATCTGAATGAATGTCAAATGTGTCGATTGTGGGGAAACACTAGGACACTCAGCGTTGAGCGATAACACATCTCATGAGCATTTGGTTAAAATACTACTGTATGTGTGTCTGCAAGCTTCTCCCAATGACACACACTCACACACACACACACACACACACATACTTACTTTCACGCCCAATTGGGCAAGTGTGAATGCCACATTTTATTGCTGATTAACATCCATCATGCATTTAGTTTCCCTCCCTGAGTCCTCGACTCGTTGTTCCTGGTGCCCACTATCATGTCCATTTATCACACACTGACAACCTTTGGGTTGTCCAGTGTCCAGAAGTCAACTGAGATCAATGCATCATTTTTAATCTTAAAGTTTGTCCTTCTCTCCCAGCCTGCTAAAGACCGGAGCCTTCATCATAAGTCACACTTACAGCACAAGAGTCAGAAGCAGACGTCATGCATCATTTCTTGAACGTCCTTTGTCGTGTTTAATTGTCCAGGGTTTAAATTCTCACATGGTTGAAAAACACACCGGTTGTTTAACGTTATTAACAAGAAAAGCCTCTGACCCTAAATGCTGGAAACTAACAACTATGGAACCCTAAGTCCTATATCCCCTCAGTGCTTTACATTCCTCAGCTCTTTCTCTGAACCTGTCACCTCACGATCTAAGTGTATGTTGTT
This sequence comes from Aeoliscus strigatus, assembly GCA_901007665.1. Taxonomy (NCBI): domain Eukaryota; kingdom Metazoa; phylum Chordata; class Actinopteri; order Syngnathiformes; family Centriscidae; genus Aeoliscus; species Aeoliscus strigatus. The sequence goes on from CAAKHB010007267.1 coordinate 6,283, forward strand.
CTACTATTACTCTACTTTACTCTGCTTTAATCAAACATTACTCGAGTATTTGTCCCAAAATACATTGACAGGACATACTAATGGTCGATGTGTATGTAGTGTGCTTCTCCATTTGTAGGCTGTCTAGAATTACAATTCCAAATCATTCTAACACACACCATGATGTACAAAGATAAATAAGTGAAAACTGAAAAAAGTGTTTAAAAACAGATGTCAATAATTTGCAAAATGACAAATCAGGAACAAAGTGCTGATCATGATGCCATGATTTTTAAAAATCCTGGTATGACATATGGACATGAGGTCACATAACAGATGTCTCTTTTGATTAGTCACAATATTATCAGGTTGTTTTTGTTTTTTGTTTTTTTTTTGTCACGTGCAAAAACCTGCCTACCGTCCAAGTCTTTCCATTCCGTCCAGCACCCGTTACTCAGACGTAGCTCTCACCAGGATGCTCATAAACACCATAAGCTGTTTCTGCGCAGGATCCAACAGACTCACACAAATGTACACGTACTGATCCAAGTGCACCGCGTGACAAATCAGGTCAGTTAGCCGGTTGTGGCCAGAGACGAAGGAATTCACAGTCAACAGAAGACGGCGCCAATGCAGACGCAGCACTGATGAGCACTGATGAAATGCTTGTCATGTTTCTGTTTGGGGGTTAGTGTAGCATGTATTTTCATCCTTGTCCATTATCCAGAGATGTTTATACGCTGTATTTTTCCTGTCTTTGCTTTTGCGACAAGATATTTAAGTGGAAACATTTGAATAGTGATGAATGCCATTCTTGAAAGACACCGTCTGGCAAAGTAATTCAGTCCAGCGTTAGACCTGTGTACATTTGTCCGACCTTCAGAACATCTTTTCATCCTTTCAGATCTAATCAGTCCAGTCAGACTAATCTAGTCACAGGCACAGTCGCAACCCAGGAAGAATGGCTACAGATACATACTCGTACAAGGCATGTTTTTATGTTATATTCAGCAGACAGAAAACATTCTTTGAATAGGAATGTGAACACCAACAAATACGACCAAATTCCAAGAAGATTTAGCAAACTGGGAGGCAGGTTACTAAACTGAGTCACACAATTGGCCATCACTGCAGGAATCTGTTGAGCTGTGACACTGGTTGGACAGACGATAGCAAGGTTTATGAGAATCTAAGAGGCCAATATGTACAAATGGACTTAGATCTGAGGAGAAGTGAAATAAACTTCCATGAGAGTCTTTAACAACAGATCGACCAGCAGCCATTGTGGGGAAGGTTATTTTTTCAGTGAGCTCCATTTACTCAAACTTAGTGTGATGGCGGTCGCTATTTCATATTCATTAGTGCAAATTGTCTGCCTGAAAAAATTCTGCCAGGGGGACTTGTAAAAGTCATTATTTTTTCTTTGAGCTTTAATGAAATTCTATTTAAATCCACAGCTCCGGTTAAGTGTATGTTTTATCTGCACTTTACCTTAAACGCTGCACCAGGTTTATGCATTAATCACTATTACCAGTCTCTGTGTTTCACCTTATATTTGGGAGTTTGGTCAGGATTTTCTCATGTACCGTTTTTATCTTATAGAGGACAAGAGCCTTTATTGCAGGTCCCCTGTCGTATGATGTTGTTTCCAAACTGTTTCCAAAAAGGTTTGTAGAGTATTCTGCCCTTCATCCATTAGAGACAAAAGGAACATGGGGACGTTAAAACACATCATTAGAATCAGACACACGTAGGAAGCATGTCTTCCTCACTCAGCATGTCTGTCAGTCTGTTGACTTGCAGGACAACGGCTGAGTCTGTAGACTTGAGCACCACGGAACGTCCGTTTGCTCATTAAAGAATCAATTTACCTTTACAGACAGCAGCCAATAGCTTTCTTAAATGGCAGTCATGAACACTACACTTGCGCACCATCAGCATGTTCTACAGCTGCTTTATTTATTTATTTGTGTATTTATTTATTTATGTTACTTTGCATCGGTTTCCTAGTTTGCATCTCTTTGCTGGGACATTACAGGCGGTATCTTTGCTTGCAGGAGGCGTAAAAGTTCTGTGGAGAGACAGGTTATCTTGCAGAAAGACTGATGGCTTAACTCACCTTTAGGGAAATGGGGCGGAGGAAATGAACCTTTTTTATAGACGTGCAGAATGATGAAGCGATGCTGGAAGAAGGCAAAACAGTAGCATTGCCATTCACAGCCATAAAAATGAAAATGCATACAGGAGAGGGATGTGTTGGCTGCTCCGCTGACTCTACCTGAGAAAGTGGATTGCAACACTGTCCCACCCCGACCCCCCCATCCACTCCCCGTCTGCATTAGCTGGCTCATTGGCTTTCTGAGATAGTGCAGGAGCATCATGAGGGAAGCTGTGCATGGGAACTGTTTAGGCATGCTCTCTAGCGATGTTTGGCAGAACAAGCACATTCGCTTCTGGAAGTGAGAATGTCACAACCATGGTGGATGTGTTTCATCAACCTGGAGATGGTTCATTCGGTTTGGAGTGGAAATTAGTTTGAGAATGCCTGGCTGTCAGCAAAACGTTCCTCTTTTCTCATTTCTGAAAGAGATGAAAGTCAATGAAAGATATGCAAACACTCTTTAGCTCTACAGAGGAAGCAGTGTCTTCACCGCGTTTGCTCATTTGTCCGCCTGTCTTATCTGCGTGTGTACACAAAACCACTGAAAACACAGTGGCCTGGCCTGTAGGTGGCGCTGTAACGCCGCCACAGATATACACCGAAAACAGATGATAAGAGACACAAGCACAAACACGAGAAGAAGATGGTGGGAAATATGAATCGAGCTAGTTCCACTTATTGCTGACGGTAGTAGTGGAGGAGCAGATCAGAATCACACTCGGTACCTTCTGCTGCATCAATGCAACGCTGTAGCGGCCATTGTTGTTGTTGGTGGTGGGGTTAGTGCATGCAGGTGTTTTGGGCTGTGAACTCTGAAACTTACAAGTGGCATCTTCAGATTTGTCCACTGCGTATTCTGGCCCAAAACACTGTTTCCACATGAACGAAACATCCTCGTCGACAGAACTCAAAAGTCCTGCAAAAGAATATTGCTAAATCTTGCAGCATTTTGCGCAACCATTACTTTTACTTCCTCCATGGAGATTATTGGTTTCCTCCGCGTCTGTCTTGCTAGCTTTGTTAGCTGATCCATCTACCGCGGACCTGCTTTGGCTATGGCCAGACATGTATGGGTATTTTTAGTGCCATTAAATAAGAGGCCTCATGTGCTCTATTGTGTGCCCTCTCAAAGTCTTAATCAAATTTAAAGCGTCTTTTAAAGTTATTGAACTAATTAGGGTGTATTTAAAATGTTCGGGTTGATGTTGCTTACAAATTCAAACGAAAACTGGTTTTGTGTTTTGTTTGTGGCTGCTTTTATAGCGGGAAGCAGGCAGAGGGGATTAATCACGGGAAAAGGCTCCTGTGTCAAGCTGCCACAGTGTGATGAAGCACCTACTGTCAGCCATGTTTGCATATCATAGCCTGTAGCATTGTGAAGGTGGAGCTGACCTTACCGCTATCTCTCATATAGTATGCTGCACTCACTTCACATTACGGTGAAGTAGTTGCTCACACACCATCCACGTCTCTCTCACACACGTGTACAGTGTGTGCATGCATGAACAGAAACACAAATTCAAATTCAGCATTTATACAGTGAGCGAAGAGGAAACAAGGCCAGGCATGAAAATTGTTCTCACTGCGCTGTGTAGTGGTTGTTATCTAATCCTCTGTAATCATGGTTCACTTCATATTCCAATTTATACCGGGCTGTCACACCTCATTAGGAACAACGGCATTCCTCCATTGATGCTTCTGTGCATTTAGCTTGTCTCTTCATTCTCTCTCTTTCACCACCTTTCTACGTACTGCGTTGACTTCTTCCCTGCTCCTCTTTCTGGTTCTCTTATGTTGCCTCTCAGTTTCTCAGTTCATGTCCAGTCTCATTATGCCTTCTTATACTGAATGCTGCTCTGAACTGTAACTAAAGGAAGATGCTGTTTTCATGCAAACACACTGTAAATCACCTCACACGTGTCAACACATCTCATTGACCCCAGCCACCAGAGGTATCTTGACAGGTCACCAGGAGCTACAGGTCCGTGATCATGTGGGGGCGAGTGAAGAATGGAGGGCAGGTTGAAGATTTCCAGTAGCCGTTTACTGTGCTGTTGCTTTCCAGAGAGTTCTTATCAGGAGGGAAGTGGGCGACATTGTGGGAGGTGGTTGTTCTAACTAGCATCAGGGGGCAGTTGCAGTGTTAGCAGTTTTGGTGCCATGGTAAGTGGAGTGTAGTTATTAATAGAGTTGGGCCCATCCATCTTCCTGTCTAGGAAAAATGCTGGGAGGTCCAAGGTGGCGTGGGCTTGTGTTCAGCACTTTTAAGGCCGCCCACTCTTCCCCAAGTCATCACTCTGGTTTGGTTTGTTTTCTCACTCTTTTTTAGACTCTTGAAGACTCTTCTTTGCAGTATGAATTTGTGTTGCTGCTGGTAGGCCACAATTGTCCGTGGGAAAATCCCAAGGATGGGTTTGAAGGACTGGCCCTGTGTTGCTTGTTAAAACTATTGTAATCATAAAGATTCGAGATCGGTAAATACTCACACACATTCTGATAGTCTACACTGCATTGTTTAGGTCTACAGTCCCAATCAAAAATGACTTGGGGAAACAGTCAGTCCTTGATTAGAATCACGATTTGGGGTTTGGCCTCAAATGCAAACGCTTTCCAAAGTTCCACAGCCCGACAGCCTGTAAATTCTGAAATTGTGGAGCGTTTGTTCTGAGCCTTGATAATAAAGATTTCCAATGCCATCACAGGTGCACACCTGAAAGAAGGTATGATATCACCTCCCATTGCCGTGATTGGTGAGCAGTTGCCAGACGTGGAGACAGAAGCATATGTTGCTGATTCGGCTGTTCCAAATGTGCAAGTAGTCCAGATGGTTCTCCTAAATCTGGAGCGAGCGAGGGAATACAAGAAGAAAAACAACACCAGCTACCCTCTGCCACCTACTAGCTTTAGGCCACTGCTCCAAATGTTGAATTTTGGACGTAGTGACTGGCCCATATGCAAGTTTTTGGAGGTGGGCGAAAATGCATGTGGCGATATGAAAATAGTAAAAAAAACAAGGCCCCTCCCACAATAAGCAACCATCATTTCCATTTTACATTCAACTTTGTTAGATGAGGAAAAAAAGTTCAAAGGTGTAGACTTGCTTTTTGGAATAATGCATTCTCAGAAGGCTTTCACCCGGTCGAGCCAATTTGGCCTGATTTAATTAGAGAGCTCAGGAAGTTGTCTGAGACAGCGACCAGGGAGCGACTGGCCTGCCTGTTATCTCCCAGGCTTCCTAATTCCTCTGCCACAGGGATGGCTGCAGGCCCATGTCGAGATGGAGCTACATTTTCATTTTTCCTCATTTGTCTTCAGCCTGTCTGTCTGTCTCAAGGACAAATGAACGTGGAAAAACCTTTTATGCCAAAGATGTCTGAAATCACGTTAGGAAACTTCAGTCAATTTTTGGGCTGCACTTTAGAATTATACTGTTCGCCAACAGCAACAACAAAAAAAAAAAGCAACCAATGGGTTGGTGTTTACAGCAGTGTATTATCACACATACATTTCTTAATTAGGCGCCCTCTAGCGAAGCTGCAGTAAACAACAGCTGATGTTGTGACATTGTCAAATAACACAACCTTTTTTCAGTTATGTTTTGTTTTAGGAAACTGTCCTGAGGGTCTGCAAATCATGTTACTCACACTCAACACCCACCAACCTGACTCCTGCTTGAAGGACTCACTATCATAATGAAATCAAAACCTCCCTTTTAGCATATCGAGTATTATCAATCAGAGAACCCACAATGTGTTGAGATAAAAACATATATGTATGTTATATCTCCACAACAATTAGGCCACAACATTAGGAAAGGGCCTCTTGGGTCTTACAGTACACGTGTCACTCACTAATCCATTAATAATCTTACTCAGCCCTTAAATCACCTCAAAGAAGCTGCAGAGTGGCAGCAAAGTTGTTAATAGTCACAGACATGAATAGCACAAGATTGCTTTTGTGGCTAAAGAAGGAGAGTGTTCAACTGCTAGAGTCAGAACCTGAAAGTGGAGTGCAGATGTAAATACATCTGTCTTTATTTAGTTTGGTGTCCAAGGATACTTTCTCTGGCTTGGAACAACATCCACTCTAACCCAAGTCAAACGCTCTCACCATGTGTACAAGTTGTTTGTGATATCTGCCACAAAGCCCGTTAAAATGTGGTTGGTGTTAGTCAGCAACATTTTTTTTATTTGTTAGTTCCCCCTCTGTATTGAAATCCAACACACATCAGCATCTGGAAAATCCGCATCACTTTCATTTTGTGGGCAGGAAAGATGACATGATAACTGTCCATTTATGTACGTGATCGTTTTTGTCGTGCAAGAACAAGTAAAGTAACAAATGACTCAAGTGGGGATTCTACGTTTGATCTGTTCCGGTCAATTAGCTAGAATATTTTAAGGAACCTAAAAAAACAAAAAAATGGAAAAGTACATCTCCACCAGACTAAAAAAAAAAAAAGGATTGAAACTATGACAGAAATAGTGACATACGAGCAGATGTTGACGAGATTTAATAATGATGGGAAGACCGTTTCTAAATGGAGGAGATGATGTACAGTAGCTGTGACTAAATATTATTCTGGCATGTATGTGCCATGTAGGTACCATATACCAGGGACCCACTGTAACCCCGCCCTACGGAACTGTCTCAAAGTGCAAAATAAAAAGAAATAAAAAGCTTTCAAAAGTGGAAAAGAAACGGAACAAAACCTTGCTCTTAGCGATAGCAACTTGGCAGCTCTCTATAGCTCCTAACACCTTGTTCATGCTTTGTTGCTAGCTGCCAACAGTTGATGGTTGGTGGGATTAAACCGTCAGTGACACTGTCTGGTTGCTCGTTCCTCACACACACTGATTACTCAGCAAGCATTCTACGTCCAGTAATGTAAATTATAGAAGTACTGTATAAGCTGCTCGTTTGTGATATGGGGACGGAAGTAATGCAAGGCATCATTATTGATAATATATTAGAAAGAGTCAAATGATCGCGGCAGTGTGTCCGTAATGGAAGTGATGTCAAGGAAATAGGTCCACTTAGCTGACGGAGGACTTTATAGACATCTCGTAGTGACAGCACAATGCATTCTGTTAGCTCATTACTCTCTCTGAGTCAGAAAAAAAGTGTTGTGTTTTTGTTTGATGCATCAAAAATGAACTATGAGCAGCCTCGGAAATACTTTCTTCTGTCAGCTCAAATGAGATCCATGGCCGGCTTCACTCGCTGGTGAAAGCGTAATGATCCAGACCGACTCTGATAGGCTGCACACATCCGTATTCACGGTACACACTCCAAATGCATTCATGCAGACACACACAGAGTGACCTTCCATTCCCCCTTTTGACATACAAACGAGTCTTTCCCTGGCCTTCTCACAGCACGGAGAGGAAACGTTGGACATCACCTGTATGTGTTCATTGGAACTCAGCAGTTCCATAAGCAGTTCCATAAATGGACATTTCAGGCGTCACATGGGAGATGTTCACATATGACTTTCCAGAGAGCAGGATCTTTTTCCACAACAACAGCACAAGTAATGGCTAGTGAAGTATCAGTGGTTGTTGCTGGCATCACTTGAGATATGAAATGTTAAAAAATAATTTTAATACACTGTTTTCTTAGATTTATCTCTATTCTCTGGGGTCAGTCGTTTATTCCTCTGCTTGAGTTTCCAGTAAAAAGAGCTGCATGAGTTTTGGGGACTTGCGTTTTCCCTGCTGATGTATTGTGATCAGTGGAGCACAGGCGGTAATGGGAAAACTTTCAAATGTAAAATTAATTACCTGCAATCTGACAGCATCAGGGAAACTCAGCATATATTTTATGCTTAGTGTTATTGCTGCATGAAGCGTCGTATGTGTGTGCGTGTGTGTGCATTGTGTATCAGATGTGGTGCTTTGTCATAGTTGCCTTGAATTTCTCATCATCAACATATTGTAATTTTGCATGTGATGACACTTTTAACCTCCTACGGCACACACACACACACACACACACACACACACACACACACACATACGTGCACCCACATCTGCACACACCAACAGCAGAGACAAAGCAACTGAATGAGTGTTTGGGGTGAGCGAGACCGAGCAGAAGGATGGGAGTGTGAAAAGAC
>CAAKHB010007267.1:14800-26583 GCA_901007665.1 Aeoliscus strigatus
TCCCACAGGTACTTTGTGATAATCTGAGTCCATTCTACACACACACACACACACACACACACACACACACACACACACACACACACACACACACACACACACACACACACACACACACACACACACACACACACACACACACACACACACACACACACACAGGTGCACATACATTACTATTATTGTGATAAATCAATCATGTATTCATTAATTTTTTTTTAATTTGTATCTACTTTTTTTTTTTTTGTACTCATCCCAAACAGCAATAAGGAATACAAATGCACACCAAACTAAAACTCAGGCTTCAGGAGGTTAAACATCTGTGTGGAATGTTTTTTGTCTTAAGGGTCTCAAAGGCCACAAACATTCAAATTGTCCGTTGATTTTGCACCCGACAGTGTGAGGACCATCGTTCATTTGTTTCATTTTCCCTCTTTCCCTCCGCCAGGGAACATAAATAAGTGTGTGAGGTGTGCGTTCACACTCACACCTTTCTGTCTAGGATGGGCTGATATCACAAGTTCCAAAGCGCCTCAAGTAATTAGCCGGTAACAGAACAAGTCAAATCACAGAGCCATGAGAGGAAGATCAAATGAAAATCAAAATAAGTTGTCAATAAGTTGCCACAAAGTTTTTAAACCCAGTTGCCATGAAGGAGGACATAAAGTCATAGCCACAGAGTGACTCAAAAATATGAAAAAGTACTTAAAATGACCTCTGTGGTATATTCTGACACAGTAGATGTCTTGAATTTGAGGACACCTGGTCTCTGTCTCTGGGGCTGCTGGGTGTTCTACCAATAATCTTACAAACAGTTTTCTCTTCTGACTAGATGTAATAACATCTTATTTGCATTCATTGATTGAAATGACTTATCTGTGTGCTGTCTGTTGGACCAGGGATGAATGAATGCTTAAGGTCTAGATCCCACTGCAGTGGAATATTTTATCCGATGTGACTATCAGTTGCTGTGAGTCTTACAGTCCTCGTGCTTAGTGGCTCACTCGGCACGCTGATATCGATTACCTCCCTGATTTAATCTCCCCCCAATGTTTCACTGTCGAGTCACACTCGGCAGAGGGGAACACTGACAGCTGTATTAGCCCATTCGATGCTCAGGGGATGCAGGACGGATGTGGAGAAAGATGAGCAGGCGTGAAAGATGTGGATGCAGACATGTCAGTAAATTAGTGGTAGTACGACTTTTAACGTGGAAAGATCAGTTAAAAGTTGTGAAAAATGCTCATGGGAGGAAGAGTTTGAACCCGTTTGAGAGATGCCCTTGTTGGCGGACTCGGGCCAGGTGGTTCTGTCACGCTGTCAGGGCAACATTCGCTACTGCTCTGTTGCTTTAATAAGACTCATTAATATACTGCATGTGTCACCAGCTGCGTCCCCTTTAGGCTGGGCTAGTTTTAGCATGACGTGAAGTAAGGACACACACGTTGACTGAATTTAGCATATTTAGTCATATGTAATTATAGCTGAGTCGTCTTTCTACCAGTGAATTCATATGAATCTGTGTGTGATGTAATGGGACGATGCATGTTGTCATCAGTGTGGGACAGACTGATGGCTCACGCTAATATACTGGTATGATGTGACCTACAAAGGATGCTGCGTCCATGAATTATGACAAGGTGGAGGTTGCAGCATCTCAAAGGTGCAGTTAAGGCGCGTACGTACTGCTTTCCTCCGTACTCAAAGACACATAGTCATGGCCGCCTTTTCGAGGAAACATAACTTGTAAAGCTCAGTTGTGGAAGATATATTGAATAAATGAGAAGGGAATGCTTGATGTCTGGAAACGTCACGTGTCATTTCCATTTTTTAAACACATATGTGCTTAATTTTATTTAACGATATTAGAAAATAGGCACTGTCGAATATAGAATAATAAAAGGTATATTTATGTCACGTCCATATTTAAGGTAACTCAAATTCTTATTCAGTAGTGCTGTATTACTATTATTTTTTGTAATTTCATAAACTCTGAATGGAAGCTAAACGAATCTTACCACTCAGTAAACATTGGTGCATCGTGTTTGGGAATGGGAATGGTTGAAATAGCTACCTGTTCAAGGACATTAAGGGAATTTATCAGGGTTTTTTGAATAAAACATTGTACACATTATGCATTCCTAATATTTTATTTACAAAAATTCATTTATTCAGTATATTAGAGTGATGGATCTGCATGCGATCACAAAAATAACATTATTTATCAGAATTACTGAATATGATAGTTTAATATGTTTTCTTTAATGTAAAATGGTCTGAACATTCCATCCATGATGTATGAACATGTTTAGGTAAGTGAAACTGCTGGTAGTCTGCATTAATTCAGACATTTCAACGAAGGTCATTACTGGAGTTTGAGCTGTGTAAATCCCCCGTGGAAGTGAGGGTGACTGAGTAGGTGAGTCTCCTCACCATCAACAACTTCTGTCAAGGTGGCCTTCAGCCCAGCAGCAACTTCCAGCTGCTCCAGTGAACCAAATCAGAGGCAGCCAGTGAATATTTCAGTTTGTGCATGGCTGAGGAAGCGCGTTGCTCACTTTGGGTTCAAATGAAGGATCAGTGTGTCCCATGGATAAAAGAGGAAGTTTTACTTTCATTGAATTATGAAATCAAGAGTTCTTACACAACTAAAATTTCAGCAGTTTTCTCTCACATGGATTTGGGAACTTGTCGGACATGTAAAACCACCAGATGCGCAGAATTAGTTTGTCCATTTTCCCCATTTCTCTTCAAAAGTTCCTTTGTGTGACAGAGCAGCAACTTCGATTTCAAATATTATAATTATTTACACTCAAATGCAAGTGAGCAGACGCATGAAGCAGACATGCTTTCAGTCTCTTTCGATACATTCAGTTTTGGTTTTGGACGTTGTCCATCGCCGTACTCCTTTTCTTTTCTTCAAACGTCCATGTTCCAAAATGCTGAATACGTTTCACACTGGGTTTTGTTTTCGTGCGAATTGTCATAAATATAAACATAAATATACATAGCAGTCGTAGTTGCAAGAGCTCGCAGACGACTTGTCCAGGTGTCCTGGCATGTACTAGTGTACACGCCAGGCATGATGATGGCACGGTATCTGGCATCCATCGAGTCTCGCCAAGACTCTAGTGGAGCAGATTCTGCACCATCTGGAGCGCACACACTTGAGACGCCCCGTCCAGCGCCAGGGAGATGATAGCTATCAGCACGGCTTTGCCTTTATTCGATAAAGGTGTGTATTGCTTACAGGTTCTGTTCCTCACCCTGCCAGGCTTCACTTCCTTACAAATGAGAGGGAATTTTTATTGCTGAGTTTCACCGTTTCATTCCTCATTAATATCCAGTGTCTAAACCACCAGTGTCTATCTGGTGGTTTTTACGTGAAAAATCCATGTAACAGAAATAAGCTGAAACTTCTGTTGGCTGTCGTGCAGGTTAGGTACGACACAGCGTACGTCACTGACAGTGAACATGTGAACATGCACAAACGTTTGGCTAACATGTGAAACATGTCTCATTTGACATGAATTTGCCTTCATATCTGATCAGCCAAACATTCCACATCGGTGGTTGTTGAGTATGCAATCACAAATCAAGCCAAGCCTTGAATAATTTGTCATTTGTTGTTTGGGATGCAAAAATAATGCAACTTAATTTTGATTTTGTTGTTTTTGCGTCAGTGATCAGTGTGGTTCAATAGGCTACAATATCCAATGTCTCTGATGACTGCAGTATCATCACCTTTCAAACTATGGACACAGTTGCGGCCCAAATTAGCACCATGCCAAGGAATGAATACTAATGATCAGAAGAGACAAATGTTCTGCCAGCGTCTGTGTCCTCCATGCCAGTGCATGGGGAGAGGGGCAGGGCCAACTTTCCACTCCAGGTGGAGAACTGGTGAGAGGCATTGATTCTCTCAGTAACCTCTGTCAGCCCGTGTAGAAGACGCTTATTTCTTGTTAAAAATAATGGAAATTGAAATTATGCATACTCGGTGGCTTTAAATCTCTAATGAAAATAAATTGAACTTACTACTAACCAATTCATTGATTTAATAAAGTGGTTTGGTCCTCAGTCTCACAAGCTGATTTTGCTGAATGTGAAATATTTTCCTTCAGAGCAGCATCCTCGACAGTGACTCCCTTCATTGCCATGTACAAAAGACGTTGTTCAATATTCCGGTCACAGACTTGGCTGATGTTCAAGTCACCCCAGTTCACAGAGCGTCACTGTCCCTTTCTCTGTCAATGCCGTCTGTGACCACGCTCACCCCTTCGCTCTGGCTGTCAGCACCAAACCTTGCTTGGGTTTAAATGGATGTCACCTTTGCAAACTTCCACCCTCTGTTGGCCATGTCAGGGAGTTCAAATAGCCACATGAGCACAATGAAATACTAGCTAAATACTAAATATTGTCAACTCTCTTTTATCGTCAACTCTCTTTACTCCACGTACATTTAAAAGATTATTTTTATTGTATTGAAAACAATCTGTAGCAATATGCTCTGTTCTGCTCTCCTCCCACAGGTCCAACTGGCTGAAACCATGCTGCGGCCGCCGAGTAGCCCTGTGGCAGGTCTGTCTGCTCAGCGCTGGCTTCAACTGTGTCCTGGTGGCCTGCGTCATCCTGGTGGTGCTGTTCCTTTCGCTGGAGCTGCTCATAGACACCAAACTCCTGCAATGTAAATGTGCATACATGGCTCTTTATTTTATTTTACTTTTTTCTAGCAAAGACGTTTCGGTGTAAGCAGAACGTTTTTCTGCAATACACACTGTGAACACCTGCAGAGATTTTGGGAGGCAGGTATCCCTTTGGGGGCCTGTGTCAGGGACGGCCCACTGAATGGTAGTGAAGAGTAGTACATAGGTTATCAGTTGCTAGGACATAGCTGATTGTGTTTTTCAACTCTTAAAGGTTATTATTATTATTATTATTATTGTTGTTGTTGTTGTTGTTGTTGATTTGTATCTTTTTAGAAAGAAAATGAAGGAAATTTAATTGCCAGAAAGGTTTAATGATACATATTCTATAGTACTTTTTTAAAATTCATATGTGTACATGTATGATAGCTGTGAGAATGTATCACGTATGTTTTGGCTGAGATGAGGCCTTTACCATAGTCCTGCTTCTCTCTATCCTCCTTTGCGTGTAAATGCTTTCTAGAAAAATGCAGTACTGGCGCATTCATTTAAGCTCTGCTATAATCTACACAGGCATTTCACATCAAATTTCTGTACACTGGATTAGGTCAGGTTAAGGGATGTTGAAACGATGTGACATTTATCAACCAGAGTCTATTTATCAGTTGTATCTGCGACAGTACATATTGTCCTCCCTTTCCGCCATCGTTGTTTGTCATGCCAGTCACAGGGAAGCTGGTGGTGCAGGATGGTAAATGGTTTCGATGAAGAGTGATGGGGAGAGGTGAAAATGAACCCGGTGTCAATGGCAGCAAGCTCACGTCTCCATTGATTACTGGCCAGCTTTCAGTTTTGATGATACCTGAGTCTTGCTGTGGGGACTCGTGTCATTTCAGATCTATTGTGATCTGTCCTGGTCCTGCAACAAATGAGGAGCGGGTAACAAGGCGTGATGAGTGATGCACGGAAAGATTAGTGGTGTAGCTCATGGGTAGACACAGTTTGACACAGTGGAATTAGTGATGGACGCTGACATATGGTGAGAGCTAAAAATGATGATGGCAGGAAGGTGTGTGTGTCTCTGTGTCCAAGTTAGTTTAATTCTCTATGTTTTTAGTTTAGTTTAGCTTTTCCTTAAATACTCAATAACGTGTCACCTCTGTTTTTCTACAGTTTCCAACGCTTTCCAATTCGCCAGCATTATGCACTGGATCAGCCTTATCATCCTGTCACTTTTCTTTTCAGAGGTGAGATATATTTGAGAGCTGTGGTATCGCCCTATTTCTGGTTCCAGTAAGGTATCATCCAGATCATGTGTAAAGTAAAAAGATGATTCTATCATTTAACCATCCTCCTGACCTGATGATGTTGTATTACCACGGAGTACTTGGCCCAAGCTAATAGCACACTGGAGCTTTGTCCCAGAAGCTATCAAATGGATAGTTTGAAATTTTGTCCAAAATTCAAAGAAAAGAAAAGAAACAGACAAAACAGGCTCAAACTGTTCAAAGTTCATTTTTAAGAGACAAACTCTTCAAACCACAGTTCTAAAGATATGAAAATCCCAGCTACCAATGAAATGAATCATTTTGGAACCTGCTAATTACAATATGTTACCATGTTGACTGGCTGACAGCATTTAGCACAAAGCACCAACCATCATAAGTACAGCCTCATAGTCGTCAACTCAGCGCTAGACCGAAAACTCCCAAAACAGTTATCAAGTCATATTTCTTGCTCAGTACACCAAGTACAGGCCAAAGGGAGCTCAAAACGTGACCATTTTATTTCCCATATTGTGCATTTGACAGGTCAGGATTTGTTCATTGAAGCCTTATTATCACTGTTGAATTGCAAAAACTGAAAATTGTGAAAATTGCCCAGAGGTCTATACACCAGAGCAAAACAATTACCCTGACAGACCCAACCCAAATGCCCTAAAACAAGCCTTAATTAGCCGTGAGCCAGCAGGAGCCATAATTAATTCAGAGCTTAATGAGCAGTGAGGATCGGGTTACATTGATGCCATCCATCCAAACACCTCCCCTGCTGACAATATAGAAGAAGAGTCATCTGGGAATGGTGTTGGATGGATTTAACATATCTTCGGCATATGCTCCTCTACCAATCAGGAGGTGGGATTCCGGTTGTGGGTGGAGCGTCTGCACATCTCACTTGGCACAAGCTTTCCCAATGATGGATCACTTGTACATGACAGCCAATGGTAATTGGGGCATAAATCAATGGCCCTGCTCAACAATAGGTCTGGCATCTGACAACATATGAAGACACAGTGTTAAGTTTGATGGGGCAGTGATCAGTGTCAGGGGACACATGTGCTACAAATCTTTAAGGTGCTACTTTAAGTGAGTCTCGTTTAAGATGTGGCATTTCTGCATAAAACATGGGCCTGTCCTTTTTTGCTCACACATCTTTTTGTTTTTGTGTGTATAATCAGTCACCTAACTATTTGACTGTTTTTATTTATCCCTCTCTCTGTTAGACTGTCTTCAGAATTGTTGTCCTTGGGATCTGGGACTACATAGAAAACAAAGTTGAGGTTGGTGTTAACTTTCCGTTTACTGGAAGATCTTCAAGCTAAACCTTGCAAATGTTAGCAATAACGTATTGTTAGCTCTTATTTTGTATTTTCCCCATGTCCATACTCATTGAGTTCGCCGCTGTTGTACGACCCCGCAGGTCTTTGACGGTGCTGTCATCGTGCTGTCCCTGGCCCCCATGGTGGCCTCCACGGTGGCCAACGGGCCAAGTAGCCCCTGGGATGCCATCAGCCTCATCATCACCCTACGAATCTGGAGGGTCAAGAGGATCATCGACGGTGAGCCAGAAACCTCCTAGAGAGACTCTCTGCAGTCCAAAGTCTCACAGATGTGTAGAAATGAACTGGCTTCAACAGAGCCAACTGACCTCATTCTCTCCATGATGATACACATTATTTACTATTCAGAGCAATAAAGCTATTGATCATCCCTCAGAGTAAATTGCTGCCCCTCTTCTATTCCAACTCGTATTGATTCTATGGGTCTGGTTAAGTAGATTCAGAGAGGCCATAATGAATATAGTGGTTGTTCTCCTCTATGCTAACGAGGACTGGTTCGATATCTGCTCGGCGGTCACCCTCACCACGGGCCTCTGACTGCATACAAGATCAGCGACACACAGGGACTCACTTTGCAATTTGTTCATGTTCACTGTGACAAGTTACAGAGCACAGGGTTGTTTTTAGTCTTAAATCCCACCCACCTTTCCAAATGAAGTTATTATTTTGCCATATTAAGATGGTAGATGCAGCTCACAGTTGGACTCACTGAGCAACCAGCAGCATTCGATACCCCAATACCACCTTTTCTCAAAGGACACATCATTATCCATGTCAGACAAAGGTTCAGTTTTCAGAATTCATTTCTAATTCAGTTGTTTAGCATCACATTGATTCAACATTGGCATTTCATCAAGAATGAAGTAGTAGTAGTACATCCTCATGTACTTCATTTATCCACACATGCAGATGATCTTGGAAACACATGTTCATGATGGTCCTTCTAGTGCACGTGTCCCAGATATCTAGAACACACCATAAAGGCGTTTCGGTATTGATTCAGCGTTGAGTGTAATCGAGTCACTGGTGAAACACGTTGTGCAGGAGCACGTCCTTGGAGAGATGGACGTCTTAACATGCAGCTGCAGTGTTTCCAGGATTCCAGGGTACGAACTCTTGATTTTCCTTCCTCCACCTACCTGCTGGGTTTGATATTTGTGAGTGATTGAGTTCCCTTGTTAGACCGGCTGTGACACACCTAAGGTGAAAAAACAAAACAACTGAAATAAATAAATGTGCCAGGGAGGGTCCAGCTTCGTGATGGTGAGAGAGTCTCCGACAGAGTTAGTTTGATGTATAAAGGGCGATATTTGTGTTACTTCACTTTCTTTACCCTTTCTCTCTCTCAGTCTCTCTCTCTCTCTCTGTATATATACTGTATACACACACACACACACACACACACACACACACACACACACACACATATATATATATATAACTTATCAGGGGGGTATATATTCAACTGAATTAGAAAGCTGCGTTTGCCATTCATGCAGATTCACAACCCTTCTATCCAACACGTATCACTCATATAAACATCAATATTACTCCACAACCAAAGCATTACATATTGCTGGGTACATTCACAATGTTATTAGAAACGGGTCTATGGTTCATTAATTCCATGTATTTCTTGATAATAAAGGCTGAAACCCAACTGACCTGTACGTACACTCCATGTACATACAACAATTACTTCGGATACTGCACACGGCCGCACTATGATACAAGCTAAATTTGTAAAACAATCGCGTGAAGGTCAGAACAGTAGAAAGCTGCTGTGAGTGAGTGTCTCATTCATTTCAACAGTACCGGTGACACTCTTCTTTGAAAAGTTCCTCTTGTTGTTTAATTCAGAATTGTTTTGAATAACAACCTTTGTCAAGCTGGCGAATCATCCAATCATCTTTGTCTAATTTTTGCTCATTCCAATTTGTTCATTTGGGCACTTTAGTGTGTGTAATGTAAATCGCTGCTTAGTTAAATAGAACTGTACAGAGATGTAATGTTTTCTTCTTGGGTGCTGATGCCAACCCTCGGATGAAAATCAGTTTTCAGACAACCCATCTCGTTTTGTCCAACCAATGCAGACCTTCAGTAACCTGACATAAACTCCCTGGCAACAAAAATCTGTAGAAATATACACTAAGTAAACTAAAACTAAGTAATTTATTGTGTAATTTATAATAAAAGAAATGACAGCAACAAACGTGAAACAACACATGCATTGATATATATATATATATATACTGTGTGTGTGTATATATACATATATACACAGTATATATATATAATGCATGTGTTGTTTCACTGTTGTTGCTGTCATTTTTTTCATTATTAATAACACAATAAATTACTAGTAGTTATAGTAGTTTAGTTTTATATATATATATATATATATATATATATATATATATATATATATATATATATATATATATATATATATATATATATATATATATATATATATATATATATATATATATATACTGTATATACTGTATATACAGTATATATGTGTGATATTGGTTGTTTTCCAAATGAGAGAATCATGCTTGTCTGAATTCTGACTGGAATGATTCCATGTGATGTGTGACGTGTGCCAGCGGGACTATAAATAGGTACAAAGAGCATGTGGTGATGGCTGGATGCTTCTCTTCTTTGTAGCAGGACACAAAGGAAGATGTCCCTCATTATGCTTCAGAAAGCACAATCACAGCCACAGTACCAGATTTATGAAAAGGAGCAGCTTCAGTTCGAGATGTTTCAACTCTTTATGTACATCACAGCAACATTCCAGCAGGATACGACACCAATGTGTGTGATATCATGTGGCTGACTCCCAAATGTGATGACAGAGAGGTGAGGACTGATTCTTTGCCAACTGTGACGACAACAAGTATCCAAATTTACTCTCACACTTCTTTTTTTAGCTTTACCTTCCCACCTCACTGGAGAAAGTGTGTTATATATAAATAAAACTATAAGGATTGTAAGACAGACTAAAGACTCAAGCTGGTTCTGATATAAATCATGGAAGTGATTGGTGGTTGTGACAGTTGATTCAGCACACTATTCAGTACAGTGCTGAAGGAGAAAACAGCAACAACGAGATGAGGCTGAAGATCATGTGACGACTATAATATGTGACTGGTGTGTGAGCAGACATGTTGGTATGTAAGGATGGTTGTTCATGCTTGTTTTGGATTTCTCTAAATGACACAGTCGATGTTGATTTGTTGATTAGAATGAACAGATAACGGAGTTGGCATCATTTTTTCATGACCCAAACAATTAGAAAAATATATATTTTTCCTTCCTCCTTGTCTGTGTTAGCATATGTGCTCCAAGTCAAAGTTGAGATGGAGTTGGAGATCCAGCAGTGTGAGAAGACGAAGGCCATGAGAGAGGAGCAGCTGGAGCGTCTCACTCAGATCTGCCAGGAACAGGCTGTAAGTGCCTTTCATTCGCCGGGCTGGTTTACACCAAGTTTGGAAACTTGGAATGATGAAGTTTAAACAGGTGTTCTATTATGACAAGAGCATGTAGTACGTCATACATGTACATGTAGTATTTGTGTACGTCACCTCAAATACTGAAACATTAGCACAGAATTTACTGTTCTTCAACAAATAGTATTGAGCACATGCATGGATATTATATGAAGGTTTACATGTCGATCAATTAATATGGTTCCAATACTGCCATGGTAACACTGTAAACCTTAAGCTGCTGTATATAATTGCGTCCCATTTACTAATTCGATTTAAAAACTAGAAAAGAAGCAACAAGTAAACAAAAACAAAAGAACTATAGTTACTTACTGGTCTGCAGGACTCAGGAACCCTTTCTATACATGAGTGTGACTCAGGAGAAAGTGTCACATTGCCACCAGAGGAGGGCAGCAGAGCCTCACAGACAGGTTGTTTCTCCTCATGACATCACCAGTCCTGCATGGACAGACCATCGAGGACAATGACTTTTATGAATATTGACAAATGCATAACTATTAAGATAAATGCTAACTATTTAGTTATTAACCAACTCATTAGTTCTTGCCAGATACATTCTTCTATAATTTTTGACAATTATTTGCAGTAACAATTTCACTTCTGTCAGTGTCCTTCAGAATACTTTACTTTATGACTCAATGCAGCATCACAATAATCCAGTGCCTAGGAAATTGGAAAAAAATCAAGTCAATGCTCACTGAAGTAGGTTTGATGAGTAATACTATCAGGGTTTTTTTATACTTTAATACTCAATTTCCATAATATACTCAAGATTAAATCTTAATTCAGGACACCATCAGATGTCATTAGAGGCAGATTTAGGGGTGTAACTGTGCAAATAACTATTTTAGGAAGTAATACTATAAAGGTCACCTATTAATATTTTTTTTCTCACAAGAGAAATGGCTTTTTTGCCCGTTTTCTTCTCCAATTCTTCTCTCATCCTATTCCACTGTTCTTTTCATGTGCACATATGACATTTCTCATTTCAATCCTATT
>CAAKHB010007267.1:26603-44471 GCA_901007665.1 Aeoliscus strigatus
CACACACACACACACACACACACACACACACACACACACACACACACACACACACACACACACACACACACACACACACACACACACACACACACACACACACACACACACACACACACACACACACACTCCAAACATCTCCAGTTTGAGATCAGGCAGCTGAGGGCCCATCTGGCCCAGCAGGACCTGGACCTTGCAGCTGAACGGGAAGCAGCCATGCAGATCCACCATGTGTGGGGTAAACAAGGCAGGAGTTTTCAAGTTGTAGAAGGTTTGACTCCTGGGGAGTCGGATGACGAGGGCAGCCAGAGGAACCCCAGGGAGCCGTGTGCCACTGCAGGTACAGTATATTCTACTACTTATAAGGCTTTAGTCAGTTCATAATACGGTTGAAGGCAAGAGCAACTGTTCAACAATAATTAAGATAAGATGAAGTGATCAAGTTTGTAGTAATTACATAAACAGTTACAGATACACAATACATAATACATAATACATTGTGCCCTGAAATGTTTTGTACCTGCATCCAGATACATAATTAGTGGCAATATAACAGAAAGGCAAGTGTCTAAATATAATTTCAATAAGATGAAGATGCATAATAAAACTCCAAATAAAAACCTAAAGTAAGTCGTTATGATTTCAGACACATTTCTACTTCAGCTTCCAGTTAACACTGATGCTGTTGAGGCGTCAATCTCTCGTGTCCTTTTTAGACACTTTCCAACCAACTTCATCCCTCTGTGTTGTTTGAGGATGAAATAAACAATAAACAATTCCCAAATGTCCTTAGCTGCACGAGACTTTCAACCATCAAGAGCCCTTTCAAACCATTATTCTACAGAGCTAAAAACAACTATTATCTTAATTCAAGCAGTTAAACACATTTTTTATGAATTGCAACCTTCACTATGAAAGATCAAAAGCAACATCACGAACATGTTTTCCAATATTTCCATTATTTCTTTCAGTAAAAGAAATGTGGGTGTGCTGTAGAGAATCCTTGCAGGCATTGCAGAGGACTGCAAAATGTTGGAAACTAACATTTCTAATTTCCTGTCTGCATCACAGAATGTACCTTATCTAACTAGATATGATGCCAGGTGCAGGGTTTGCTTGAGAAGGCAGCATGACAAACCAGCGCAGAGGTGCAGCATAAAGTATGTACATAATTATGTGGAACAAAAAGTCCCTGATGGTGTAACATCAGGCGAACTGGATGCCAAAGCAGTGTACGGTTAATCTGGAGAAGTAGCCCCGGAGCTTCTTCGGGGCCAGGCTCTTAGCCCCTCCGTGCTCACATACAACACCCATCTGACCGCAGGCGCGGGGGGATCAATATGGGGGCAAAAAAGCTTTTAGGATCTGGTGGATTGTAAAGAAAGCAGGCACGTCTTATGACGCTGTGTCGGCCCAAACTGTCTTTTATGTCTCCCCTCACGCCGAGGTCGACACAGCTGGCCCAGACCACTTGGGCTATTTCAGGTACAGAGTGCTCTGTGCTTTGGGCCTTGTAAGAGAAAGTGGGCTACTGTCAACATCTGTTCATGTTCACCTGCAAACCACAATAGGGCACTGGGACACTTCACTGCAGCCACAATTCTACCCCAAGGGCATCGTGGGAATTCTGGCTCTCAGATACAAGTGGGGCTTTTTACAGAAACATGGTCACTGGGATAAAGCACTTAGGCCACGAGGTTCAGCTATAGAGTCAGGTTTGTTCAAACCGAGCCAGTTTTACCTGGAAAGTCAAACATCACACACAGAGTCTCAGTGGACTTATCTCTCTCCCACCTGCAGCGGGATTCAGGATAATTCAAGAAAGCACTGCAGCAACTTTCGTAAGAATGAATGTTTCAGGAGAATTTGAAGGCCACTCTAAAAGTACTAACCCATGACAATTTTCTAAGAACATCCAGTGACGATGACAATGTCAGTCAGTGACAATCAGTGTCAGTCAAATCTTAGCTGCTGAAAAAGGTGTGACGGATCATCGTTGCACTACTAGCAAAGATTGTAGGCATCATCTTTATTTCATATGAAAAGGTGTTTACTCCAAAGGAATAATTGCCAATATGATTAATGTTCCTTTTTCTTATTGGTGCAAGCTGTGTTCCTGAACTGTCACTGGACCACTGGTGTACTTCTATATGCTTTCATTTAGATTTGAACTAAAAGGACCTTGACATGTCACCTTTCTTTTTACACAGACCACTGACAACCTGGTAACTGGGGCTGTCAAAGAAAGAAGAGCCTTTTTACAAAAAACTGGACCGCCATTTTCTTTTCTCTCCCTAAGACTCATGTGTTATTAATTGTGGAGTGATTGTCTCAGTCTTGTTTTAGTGAGTGCAATGCTTCCTCTCCAGGGGTGGCTCAGGGATTAATATTTCAGACTGAAAAATAAATGAAATTACCCATCAGAGTCTGCAGCATGTCCCAGGGGACAGGGGCTAGCACTCAGGGTACTCTGGGTTCGCACTCAGCCAGCAGACAGTGAGCTCAAGACCAATCAAGCGAGCAGAGGAGCAGTGCAGATCACAGCCATTCACCACGCACACTGAAGCCTGTGACACTGGAGGGATGGCTGCCTGAACAAAGAGCACCCACTTTTTGGAATTCTTGCCCATTCCTCTCATCCCCGCAAAC
Organism: Aeoliscus strigatus; assembly: GCA_901007665.1. Taxonomy (NCBI): domain Eukaryota; kingdom Metazoa; phylum Chordata; class Actinopteri; order Syngnathiformes; family Centriscidae; genus Aeoliscus; species Aeoliscus strigatus. The sequence goes on from CAAKHB010007267.1 coordinate 29,253, forward strand.
AAACCTAACCTGTCCCAGTTTGTTCCCGGTGCACGAGCGTGCAGCGAATGCACAATGAAGCAGAGCGTGAGCCTCACGACCTGCCAATAAAGCACCTGTGGCCAGGGGCTCAAGTCATCTGAGTCATCAACATGAGACATGTTGGTCCATTGGAATGGACCAACGCTCCAGCAAATAAATGGTCCATGCAATGTGTTAGTAGTTTTAGTCACTCACACGATATTTAATGTGACTGACTAATTCCTAACACTCCTGATCGCCTGTGAATGACCTCAGGTGTCTTTGTCACAATACTGATGAGGAAAAGCAAGAAACATAGCCGGGGGATTTGAGAACACCAAACATTAAGACGATTAAGAAAGTGTAATGTATACTGGTGAATGGTGAAATTTCCATGGGAAGGAGATAAAGATGGGGATATAAGTTATTTAGATTTGAGGAAGCATCATGGTGTAAGACGTTACAGATAGTTTGTTTCTGCTTTGTTCACTTCATAGATGGGAAAATACGATATGACTTGTAGCATTTATTGTTTCACACACTGTATATTGTAAATAATATATATGCAATGTTATTCACAATTATGATACAATATAGCGCACATTCAAGAACTTTAGCGGTTAATGAGATAAAACAGAATTGTCAAGACATTCAAAACAGAAAATCCACCATGATAGTACAGTACATTGTCTTTTTCGATACGAATGTTTTTCATGTACTTCTATATTATTTTAAATATAGATCCCATTGTACGTGATGACATGAACAATTACATCAGCCAGTACTACAGTGAAGCCAGCAGCGGTAAGTGTCTATGAATATAATTCACTACTAACTCAATAAGTCCAATAGAAAATAAAATCGTGTGAAATGTTTGTTACATCTAATTTAGTCATAGTTCAAAAGTCATAGTCATGGTTTCGCTGCATATAAACAAGCAGAAGTTAAATCCAAGAATGAATTTTAACATAATTATATTGTATGTATTTATTTTATGTTGTCAAAATCAGGAGCCTTGCTGAAGTTTTGTGTGCTGTCTGTCCAGGAGCTGGGACATCTGGCTTAGGTGCCCGGATCATCACCACAGCAGCCATTGATGTTCACCTCCCCACCAACCCGAACGCCATCCAGTCAAACCCCATGCTCGCCATGGAGCGTGTTGGCAGCGCCATCGGTGACGCCTCCACCAGCATATCGCGGTCCAGCGGAAGCCTCACCGCCCGCCCCCACAGTCTGAGCAGCCACACCCCGGGTTCGTCTATGACAGACTGCAGCAGCAGCGCAGCCCAGGACCTCACTCTGAGCTACAGCTCCCACCGCTGCTGCCCTCCGTCCTTCTCAGGCCAGGACCCCACCATGGTGGTGCAGGAGCTTCTCTCTTCCCTGTCTGAGGAGTCCTGCCTTGCTCAAAAGGGCCTGGCGGTGGACCCCGTCAACCTTAAGTGTCCCAGTCCAACTGGCTCAGAAAAGGCAAGTCCTGAGCTGGACAACAGAATTAACATCTTCAACCGCTGGAACCAAGAGGAGAGGCGAGGCCGAGGAAGAGGTTGTGTTCTGTTACAAACCAAACCACTGATCCACCTTCAAGGCAGCAGCGCTGAGCCCTCTCTGGAGGAGAAGTGCTGCCTCCTGGGTCCGGCTGACACACCTCTGGGCCACATGCCTGACACATAAGCTACATTTACACAGAAACAGAAGCAGGATTTTCATCGTTTACTGCCAACACTACTGACTCATATATGAACTCCTGCGGCAGGTCAAACTTTGCGAGAACAAGGATTTAAAAATAGGATTTTCTGTTGCTGCCTATATCAATCAGCCAATTCTGAGCGGACTTGAGCCGTAGCTTCGAGCTGACGCAGATGCTCCATTACTTGATGTGTTCGGACGTCAGTGGCTGAAATGACAAGGAGATCTCTTCGGTCCTTTTCCACATGTCCAACCTTCCCTGTTTCTCCTTGACAGTTGTTTGGAATCAGTAAAATAGCACAACAAAGACGGTAAAATCCCAGATTGGGGGACTCTTATGTGTTCTTGAACACAGTCTTCATCAGGAATTCTCACTTTGAATAGGTCCTAAATGAACAGAACTTTATATTTGAATTAAAACCAGCAAGGGACCACTCAAGCCTTTACTGAACAAAAATGAACAACATACCAAGACACTGTTCCCTACTCTTGGAATTTCAAGAAGCTAAAGGAGTGTTTTTATTGCATTTTCCTGTTTTATTTCTCCTCCTTTCTTTAACTTTGTATGATTGACAGTGGACATTGATCATACTAGTAGTTTTTTCAAACAGACACAGGGTACACAAAGTTGATGATTCAAAGAGCCACATGTTTACCTTTGCCTTTCTGCCTATTATTTGTTGGATTGGAAAACATGAACATTCATCAAAATCTATTGGATAGCATTTTAGTTTGAACTCGTTCGAAAAACAAAAAAACGTTAGTATGGCACATGTGTGGGTGACATGAAAAGGTATTCTTCACATGAAACGCGAGTGTTTGTAGCATGAACCTTTAAAAGAACATGTGCCGTAAATGGCAAGAAAAAATTCTTTGCACTTTAATGTTTACAGACACTTTTGTAAACTTCATAAGGGGGAAGTCATATTGCCAAATGCAGGCGTTGTCATTTGAATGAAATAGCAAAAATAAAAGTTAGTATTTCCTTATCTGCTTGCAGTTTATTGACTCCTGCTGACAGGCCGCAGGGATTTGATCTGCGGCAGGATGAAACAGGGTCAAATGACGATTGGCTTCAAAACATGCTGAAAACTCTCGGGCCCATTTCATTCACAGCCACCTCCTTATTTGCATATTAAGAAAACTAAATTATTTATGCTAATAAGGCTGGAAGAGCTGTCACAACAACTGCTAATTGGTGAAGTCATTGTAATTGTGTAGCAAGAAGCCCCTTGAATTACTCGCTCATATCATTAATTTAGAAGATAAATTGCAGCACCAATTTGTTGCTTGTCAAATGTTTACACGTATCCAGCAAATGTTTTAATTGTTAATAACAATTACAGCCATTAACACATGTGTTTTCAGAATCACGCAAGGCTTCGGAAGGGTCTGTGGACTGATCGTTCACTTGTAAAAGCTGCAGGCCCAGACGCTCCCGACACGTACATACACACAGCAGCCCTTCATACCACCAGTCGACAGATTAAATAAGTCTACTCTGACACTAATACACATGTTTCAAATACAGGTGAAACTCAACCACTTTCACCGCAACCGCATGTTGAAATTACAGTGTTTCAGCCAATAAATAACAAGAAATAATAATGGTGATGGTATTGTTATTATTTCTATTACTATTATTACATGTCAGTTCATCCCCAACGTCATAGTTCTTCACAGATCTCTGACAGATTTCTTCAACGAAGCCCCTATTCAAAGCGTTCATATGGAAGAATCATTTATCATTTACTAGATGTACACCTGACGAATAAGTCCACACATTTGGTGCTCTGACTTTTCTCTGAAAAAAATTAAAGGCAATCTTTAAAAACAAACAATAAATCTATATATATACTGTATATATATTTTTTTAACATTGTCCCTGACCCCGATCCCCTTCCATTTAACTACTCTGTTATTTTCTAATAACTCAACTACTTACTGGGGAAATTGTGAAAAGTGAAAACAAAGCATTTTAGGGTGCCATATTTACTTCTTAAAAGCCAAACCTTGTTGTCATAAGCCTTGCTTGTGTTATAGAAAAACAACAACATTTATTTGTTCTTCTGGCTATAACTGGACAGGTCACATCAATCTTGTTTACAAAAACAACAATGCCTATCGCATGCTACGGAACAAGTTAATAAATAATGATCTGTTGGGCTCTAGACACACACACACACACACACACACAAAGGAATCCTGTCAAATGAGAGTGCCAAGCATTGGCCCTGCCACCATTTGTCACGCCTGCCTTGGTATTAATGTCTCAAGTGGAGATGCTCTGCTTCTAATCTGAGCCCCTTCCAGCTCAACCAGCCATGTAAAGGAAGCGATAACTCATGAGGTTCAGCTTCCAGCTCCTCCCCACGCCGCACCACTCATACATTAAGCTCATTATTTGTACTTAACGTATCTGTGGGAATGTACATCGCACTAATACCTGTAAGGAAATCATGTGATGTCACAGGCCTGACTGAAGGTGCGCCTAAATAATTCATATGAACCCAATTTGTCAATATGTATCATATCAGAGCAGTCTCGGGAAAGTGTTAAAGTTTGACAGGCAGGAACACTGAGCAGAGCTTCGAGAAGAATGCAAAGTAAATTGCTTTTGGGACCTCTCTGATGAATCAAGAGGTGCAGTCGCTGTCACACGCACAGGAAGCTAAGTGAATTAACAGTGACCATTAGACACTTAATAATTGAAATGTTATAATAATGGCACGGAGGGAGTCACTTTAACAGCATTAACATTACATGATCATTGTTTTCGTTCTCAGCGACTGAGAGAAAAGTGGCCTTGATCAACATCTACTTTCAATTCAAGATACGACTTATTTTCTTAAAAAACAAGTACTGCATCAAACTGTAGAATAGCAGCATCACATGAATTTCTAATGCCAGTTAAACCTTCATGTTTAAAATGTTCACATATTCAAATAATAATCAAATATTTCATGATCAGAAAATCTCAGTTAAATTGGTGGTGATGATTATTGTCCCCAAAATGTCCTCCTGTTTCTCTGTCAGGAACATAGACTGTATATTAAACCTGGATAGCTTGGTTCCATTTCCTATGGCCTCCTGGATGCACTGGTCCACCATCAGAATGAGGTTGTGATCAGGCGATGTGTCAAGGTCCAGTCTGTTGTAGATGCAGTCAATTGATTTGTCGTATATTTCTCCTGGCAATCAAGTGATTGACAAAGTTATTTCGAATAAAAGCCTCTGAGATTGCTGGTTCTCTGCTGCCGTCACCTATGACATCACATCCCCCCTCCCACTTGATTGCAACATCTAAAAATGGATCAAAATTTTAAAAATGACAGAAAACATCAAAATTATCTGCCGTGTACTCACCCACATCCTGTCCGCTAATGTGGAGGGGGCGGAGCTTATGACCAATACAGCGATGCACCACCAGGGGACGATCCTGCTCTTTTGCCTTCACTGTTCCATCTCTAAGGAATTCTGGGGTGGGAACAATTCAGTTAAAAAGACATTAATGGCATTAAATGTGAACTGTCAAGAGTTTAAATATTTATCTTTGATGCCTGACCGGATCTTTCTTAGATTTTACACCTGTGCGTTGCTCTTTAGACCTCATTGTAAAAAATGATGGGGAGGAGAAAGAACAAACATACTCTGTTGGAAATAACAATCTAAATTATATATTCACATAGTACAACTTGCTTTCTTAATTTATCTGACAAACAAACCAAAACAGACGTTTTCATGTGCATAATCTGAATGCAGATCTTCCTTTGATTTCTTTTTAAGTGCATTGAAGAGATTTACAATCCCGCTGAACGGCACCAAACAGCTGGGTGTATGTTCGAAAGGGTCAATCTCATTGAGAACAAATAGATAAAGGGAGTGTGACTGCATCACTGCTGTCGTCTGACAGATTCAGAACACGCCTCACACAGGACGTTCGCTGAAGGAGCTCTTAAGCAGGAGAAAAAATACAAATAAATTATACATCATTCTTTAAAAAGCTTCTCAGGTTCTCTTTTTCAGACATACTTCTTAAGTGCATGGGATCCAGAAGTTCACATGGTGGAAGAAATCCACTCAGGAGACTGTTGTCATGGCTACAGAGGTGTGTATTTTTTTTTTTTTTTTTAGCAATTACATAAAGCATATTTTTTTCCTGGTACTATTCCCTCCGATGCTTGTTGTGCCTCTCAGAGTAAAAGTGGGTCAACAATAGGAAAAGAAAGCTGAGGACAAGACTCAGTGAGTGACCAAACTGAATCACAGTCCTCTGGAGATACCATTAATTATTAAATCTGTTTATTGAAATTATACCATGTAAAAACTTCTTTTCATTCAGTCAATTCATGAAGCTGCGGAAACCTGGAGATAAAATGACAGAAACCTAATCAGAAGAGTTGGAGTTAAGTTAGATTCGTCCAACGTCTCCTCGTGTACATTAGAAACACAAGAATGAACAAAAACATAAGGATCATTTCTCTTGTTGTGCCTGCATATGTCAGAAGCAATAAGAAGAGGAGGAATGCTAGTTAGTCATTTGATAAACATGAGGACACAACTGACAAAGTCCTCTGGGAGACGGGACACAACGTGTGCCCCAAAGACCAGAATAAAATAATCTACACGAACATTAATTCAGCATTTCAACATGTAAGTATGTAGTTATGCATGGCTTGTTACATGGAGGCTAAATTAGCAAACATTTTGAGTAAAAAGCACAAGCCTTCAGGGAAATCCTCATCTTTTCAGAAATCTCCCAGAAGTGATGTATATATTCAAAATCAATGTCACCATGACCCAACAGTTACTGGAGTTTACAATAACACAGTTCAAAGAGACGTACTGACAACAACATGTGCAGCACAAACCACAAACACACAAAAGTGTATTTATATGCCACAGTGAAAATGTGAATGACTTTCTTCATTCTTGCATGAAGTTCAACAAACTTGGGGTTGGCATTTCATTCATGGACAACACCACATGTATGAAACCTGGCTATGTGCTGATAGTAAAAAGACATGACACATCTGCTGAACTCATAATACGAGGTAGTCACGTTATCTACAAATATAATAATTAGACGTGTTCAGTGTGTGGTCGTGAAAATACGAAAAAAAGTCCAATTCCATGTGTTTAACTCATTTGTCTTGGAAAATACAATTTACAGGCGTTTCTGCTTTATTTCTTCAATTTAATTTTACTTTTAATGTTCTACCTGAGATGTCACTTAGTGGTCCAATTCCTGCATTGACTTAAATAACCGAATAAACACTGATATGATAGGATAAGATGGTAGCTTGTTTTAATTAGTTCATTAGTATTCAAACTGTCATTCATTGATTAATACTTTTAGTAAATTAAAAAATATATGTATAGAAATTTAAAAAAAAAAAAAGAAAAATCTAATTTTCCTGTAAAGAGCAACTGAGAGAGACAAGAACATCCACAGCACAACTAAAATAATAATAATAAAAAAAACATGAAAGAAACATGCAATTAGCAATTAAAAGAAAAAAAAATATCCTGAACACCAAATTGCTGACTGCTTTCCATACAAACAGCAGATGATCCACCGGCGCAGGCCGCCACTCACGTCGACCACCCTGAACACAGTTCCTCCTCAACTTAGTTTGACTTGGGTCACTTGGCCAAATCACAATCACAGTCCCAGCTAGAGCTCAGGGTGTCTGCCAGCGGGTGCCGGGGCCTCGCAGCATTTCCATCTGGCCTCTGGGGAATCGCACATCAATTGCTCTCAGCTAAATGCACTCACATATGAATATTTCAGTACAATTTAATGTTTCAGCTGCAGCCCCAGAGGAGCAGAGCATCAATTTGTGAACACAGTTCTCCCGGAGTTAAAAGCCAGGCCAGATAATACAGTATGAAAGGCACTGTCAATCTAGGAGGCCTTTTTTCACTGGAGAGACAAAAAAAAAGTCTTTGCCTTCACTATCCAGCTGTATAGAAACAGCAGACGACAGAAGCAGCAGGCAGCCTTTGGTTTAAAAAGACCAGATCCACCAGGCGATCTGCCCAGCCAGTTTCCCCAGAGCTCTGGCTACATGCCATTTGGTCTCCACATGCTCGCACACACACACATACACACACACACACACACAGCTGGTGGAGAGAGCTGGTCAGGGAGTCGTGCACCTGCTGTCCTGTTGATAAAATACCCCAAAGTGATGCTGAAACCTCTTCCTTCACACAGAAAAGCCGCCCTCAGGTGTGAGAACATGAGTGCTTTCCAAAACACACAGATTGTGACACAAGTGAGTTAATCAGCTGGTCAATGTGCAGCACATGATGAAGAACACAGGTCTGGAGTGTCAAATAACTTGAAACGATCTTCCTTTTTTTTCTTTGCAAAGCGAAGATGTTGTATGAGCAGTGTGTGTTGGAGTGAGGTGGGTAAGAAGTCAAACACGGAAGAGATGCTGTCAGAGGTTCCTATTATTTTGTCCACCTACTAACATCATCTATCATTAATTAATCTAATTAATATGCATTTCTTCAGATTTTTCGCTGTTCGACTGTGGCATCAGTGGCATCACCCACTGGGTGGCATCACCCACTGGGTGGCATCACCCAATGTTTTGACTGATGCAAACAGAATTGCCTCTTTTGTCATTTAAGTGACACAGATTCTTGTTCGAGCTGCTGATAAGCAACACACCCGCTGCTTTGTGCTGATGAGCGCCGCCGATAATAAAATACACGAAGAGCATTTGTAAATTAAAACAGCCGTCTGACAGTTACACTAATAAGGTAATAATGGCACTGGTTCTCGAGCCTCACAATGGAGAGTTTCCCTCAGGCACCAATCAAAAATTAATACTAATTATCATGTGAATACTGCATTAACTCCGAAGAACGATGAATTATAAATCTGCAACATGGTTCCCCTCTCAGAACGGCCCTTGGTGCATGAGGATGTGATTTTTTTTACCCCTCCTCTCACTGAGGCATTTTCCAGAAGCTGTCTCAAAAATAAATAGCTGTATACAAATATACCATTACAATTTACTGTGCAATATATACATAATATAATAACATACATAAATATAACATATAACATACATACATATAGTGTACTATATATCATTTAAGGAGTTTCACTGAAAGCAATATTTGATCTTATTGCGTATTTAATATCCTAAATTCTCTTTGTGTTTATATTGATTTCCCCTTTTTACTGACTGTGGACATGAAACTGGATGCAAAAAGACCTAAACATAGTAGTTCACAGAGCAGTAAAACACGACCTGCTCTCCAATTAGAACAAGTGTGTGAAGGATTGATGAGTCACAGTCTGACGTTGCCACCAGTGACACTGACAAACAAAGTAAATGGTTACAAAATGAGACAGAACACAAAGTTCCAGGTTATTCTCCCCAGAACTTGTGGCACAATCAGAAATAACCATGCAAACTCTGTATACTGAAAGTAAGTGTCAGACACAGTTTCCTCTGGATGCTTTGACAAGTTCAGGTCAGATGATGATGATTGTGGCAGCTGATATTGTGAAAACTGAAGTATTGTGAAGTATTTTAAAAAAATTTTAAAAAGTAAATTTTCAGTTTTAAATTAATTAATTTTAATTTCATACAAAGTACCAAACGATAAAAAAAATACAAATACATTTTTCATTTCCATCTTTTTTGCTTCATATACGGTAGAAAAATTGAAAAAGAAACGAAAAAAAGCTCTCTGCTAATGAAAAAACATGTTTGCAAATAGCCCTATATTATATTGTTTATTGTGCATTGGAACATACTGCACAACTCTGAGTAAGAGCTGTTTCCTCGAATAAAGAAATATTTCATGAACAATTAAACTGCACTGGCAGCTCATTCTCAACCCTTCACTCATTCAGTGTATCTGAGCAGTAAGATGCTCCTTAATCTTAATTAAAGAAAGGAGGGGCACAAAACAAAACTGGCAAAATTTCAAGTGAATGGAGCCTTGGGAGCTCGGAGGAATGGCCACTGTAAATTACTTATAGGTCTGACAATAGAGGCAACGTGCCACCAAACTCTAAAACATTCAACAGAAAACGTGTCCCTTACAAAAGTTCAGCAATGCAGCCAAAAAAAAAGCCCCCCTGAATTCCAGACTAGAACATTTGGCTCTTGCCAAAGTTTAAGTGGATGATTTGAGTCCCACATATATATTTCACGAGGTTAATGGTCCCCATCAAACTGTGATTAGAGATTCTTCTGGGAGGCTTTTATGTCGCAGTGACAGCTAGGACGGCTGTCTGGCAGTCATTAACAGGTCACAAACAATAATGCTGCATGTTCCATTTCCTGTCACTGTAAATTGAATGTCGAGATCTATTAGCTTAACCTCTGACCTCTGAACAAACACTGTGATCAGTAATGTAGCTTAGATTTTCTGCTGCTGCTTACACCCTGAAATACAATGACATCAGTAACCAAAATGTTGCTAAAAGCTTTTGAAGGATGATCATGTGTGCCATCCTTAAACCCATTGGATCTATACATCATTAGGATAACTCGATTATTCCAATAAATGGCTGGACTCATCGCAAAAGCAGAACCCACAGAGAGCGACCACTGGTCAGATGGTGAGTCATCCGTCCACCAATGAGCCTGCTTTGTTCCGTTCCTAAGTCCTTCTGTTGCTCATTCCTCTCACTGCATTTATTCTAAGAGCCTCACCAGCCTGCCAGGTCCCGACTAAAATGTCTTGGGAAGTGACCTCAGTGATGTCGGAACACAGTCGCCACATCCAGCTTAGAGACACTCGGGGGGAGGACGTCCATGCAGGGAACCACAGCGTTTTTAGGCTTGGAAAAGCTGCAGATCTTAAGAGGGCGACCTCGCAAAATCTAAGTGACAGAAATTTGTTGTTGCCATGGTGCACAAGTTGTATTGTTTGTGTGCAACAGATGACGTAATAACCGACAGACAGCTGTAGAACTATTTGAATGGAAGCTTGCATCCTCCATCCCACAGGTATGCACTTCTTCTATTTTCTATTTTTGGGTTTTATGAGTGCGTTGACTCTAAAAGGAAACATGAGCGGGATTAAAACACATGAAACATGTTGAGTCAGTTGAAACTGAACAGCAACTGATGAATTAGAAGCGTGAGCTAAAAGCCAGTGTGCGTACCATTGATCTGCACGCTGGGGCCTGGAGTATGAATGTATCTCAGTTACACAGTAAGTGCAGTTTTACCAAATCTGACTGCATCCTTTGTTGATTTAATTTTCCAGATTTAAGATTACACTTGCAAGTCATGTATCCGAAAGCAAAGAGGACGTGTAGAGGCAGAGCAGATGAATATGATGTGAGTTGTCAAAGTCAGTGTCACATATCCTCTTTGGACAGAAACCAGATTACATTTCCTGTGTGGAGAAGCGGGAAGATCACATACTAATGATAATAATTATATAGTGTGACAGCATGCATAATGCAACAGTAAATGGATTTACTTTGTTCGTGATTTCGTTACCGTAGCGTCGCACAAAACAAAATATAAAATGATTAAAGAGCAGACGAAACACAAAAAGTCTTATAAATCCCATGTCCTCAGCTGCTCTGTGACCTCTGTGACCTCACCGATCTCCTACGGCACAGAAAAGAAGTGACGTGATACCAACCATCCAAGAAGTCTGACTGATTTGAGTGATTGATTACTTTCCACTCAGAACGGCGTCTCTGCAGGACGTTTCTGAAGAAAACATCCCGAGTGATCGAGCTGCTGTCTCTTGACACTGACAAAATGATAACAATCTTCAGTACGATGGCTGGGAGAACAAGTCAGGAGTCTGCGTTGCCAGGGGAACCGTGTTGAATCTTCAGTGAAGTGTCAATACTTACTGCTGGTGGAAACACCAAATGCTACCAAGCCCCCATCCAAAAGTCTCATTTCCTTGACAACCTGAATTTATTATAATTATGTAGTTGACCGCATAAGATGCTTTACTTTTTGTCCCAAGCTGGAGCCATGCTAGCAAATTATATCACTTTGTCCTTATAATAACATCATTGACAGACAAACAACGAGGATGAAAGGGTCACATGTCAACGTGACATTAAATGACTTGGTGGGTACATTTCTATGGGACCTGACATCTGCCATCAGACATGTCAGTGATCCCAAACCTCTCCCCTGTCATTCTGATGTGTCACATCTCATGCTGGGCCTTTGAGAACCAGGAACAGCAGAACATCTTTTTTTTAATCAATCTGAAGATGAAATGTACATTTAACAGCAGTTACCAAAAAACAGGAAATATGTGCAATTTTCTATATTTTTTCACTGAATTTAGTTGTTTTCTTTTCATTTGAATCTCCGCAAACATTGCTCAGATTCAAATGAAAATGCTGAGAGAAAACCCTCCTCTCACATCCTTGGAGGAAAATGCAGTTATGTTTTCATCCAGTAGATGGCCCACTCGAGCAGATCAGCGTCTCATGCAGCGTTGAACACTTTGCCCCTTTGCTGAATTAAGATAATTCAAACACGTTGTTTTAATGCATATTTAAAATACAGTTGTACTTTGTTTTGGTTTTCCATTATTATTTTTTTTCCACAAAACTGAATGATTTTTTCCCTCCATCATCTTATTATCGTTTGGAGCAAAATGTAGATATTGACTTTTGCATTGATATAATTAATAATTGCAAGGGAAATTGGGAGAATAGCATTTATCTCTTAGGGAGTTTGAGAACTTGTGCGTAATCATTTTTGACATAAATCATTTAGTCTTCCTTAACCATGAAATATTTTACAACTAATTGCAAACTAAACACGTGTGATAAATGGAGGCGGGTATTCTGTGTCATTAATAACTTTACCCACCACATCGTGATGATGAAACTAGCTAGTGAATGCTATCGACTCTACTGAAGTATCTTCAGATTAGAGTCTTCTCTTGTGAGAAGAGACGCACCACCGCCGTGTGTTCCTACACACACACGTACAAATATACACAGGATTGATTCCTGCAGAGGTTGATGCAGCGGGCCGATTGGCGAGTCACGTCCGGACGTGATGACGTCAGCGGAGCAGCCTGTGGGACCCTGCAGCCTCCTCGCCCCCTCCAGTCCGGAGAGACAGCAGTTATCAGGGAGGCAGCGAAGGGCCGGTCATCTCTCCACATCGTTTTTCTGCACCTACAACAACCCCCTGCAGCCTTCCTGTATGGTGGATATTATTTTCAGCTCTTCTTTCTTGGGTGATATGGGGGATCATTCCAAAAGTAAGTCTCACAAACTGCTCGCCGCACTTTTATTTCGTATCGTCGCGGGCGTCATTCCGCGCAGCGGGACGCGCATTCAGCGTGGTCCTCCAGTTATGGGGAACGAAAATCTCTCGGTATTTTTCATGGATTTCTTTCGTGCATCGAGTTTAGTTTGTTTAAAAATAAATAATGATAATGCTTTAAAAAAAAAAAGCATACAAAATTAAAGTGCAAAATATCTGTGTGACTATTCGGCTGCATGTCAATGTTTGTTGTGGATCTTCGCAGAGAAGCCAGGATTCGCGATGTGTGTAGGATGTGGAAGTCAGATCCATGACCAGTACATACTGAGGGTGTCTCCCGACCTGGAGTGGCATGCAGCCTGCCTGAAGTGCGCAGAGTGCAGCCAGTACCTGGATGAGACCTGCACTTGTTTCGTCCGGGACGGAAAAACCTATTGCAAACGAGATTATGTAAGGTATGCGTTTGGACCTCCACACAGACTGGACCAGCGTGAGATCGTTTTGAAAAATATAGAGAACAAAAAAGAAATTTGACAACAAGAACAGAAAGAAGAACCCTTTAAATAAATACGTTTGATCTTACGTGTTTTTGCACATACAAAAACATGCCATAACGTGCTGTCGTTCATTTTTAATTGAGTATTCTAAAACACACTAGTATTCAAATGTTCCACTGACATTTATGTCTCAATGAATGTTTTGGGATTTTTTGAATTAACTTTTTTCCCCCTTTCATTTCCAGGCTGTTTGGAATTAAATGCGCAAAATGCAACCTGGGATTCAGCAGCAGCGACCTGGTGATGAGAGCCCGGGATAACGTGTACCACATCGAGTGTTTTCGCTGCTCGGTGTGCAGCAGGCAGCTTCTTCCGGGGGACGAGTTCTCTCTGCGGGAAGACGAGCTGCTGTGCCGGGCGGACCACAGCCTGCTGCTGGAGAGAGGCTCCGCTGGAAGCCCCATCAGCCCCGGACACATCCACTCCAACAGACCGCTGCACCTGGCAGGTCATTATTATTATTATTATTATTATTATTATTATTATTATTATTATTATTATTATTATTATTATTATTATTATTATTATTATTATTATTATAAACAAGATCAAATACAACCAAAGAACAACAAAATGTACTTTACAAAAAGAAAAGGCCTGTTTTTGGTTTCTCGTGTGTGTGTGTGTGTGTGTGTGTGTGTGTGTGTGTGTGTGTGTGTGTGTGTGTGTGTGTGTGTGTGTGTGTGTGTGTGTGTGTGTTACCTGACAACAGCTCTCCGTTGCTGTGGGCTTTGCTCTGACCCTCCTCACTGTTGGGCACTGCAGACACCTGCTTGGCAGAGGTGCAGCCCATCTCCTCTTCTTCAGCTGCTCTCACCCCTGAGCACACCTGGACATGGGACAGGAACACACCGGCCTGCTGAGGAGGAGGAGGAGGAGGAGGAGGAGAAGAAGAAGAAGAAGAAGAGGAAGAAGGGTTTAATCTAAAGACTTTTTATTTCTGATAGGATCCTTTGAACACAGCAGTAAACCACTAGCCTCTTTTTTTTCTTAATCAATTCGTCATGACGAACCCCGCCCCTTAAACACACACACACACACACACACACACACACACGCACGCACGCACGCACCAATCAGAGAGCGCGTGCGGCTGTGCCAGCTGCTCCGCAACAACAACGAGGCCTTTGAGCACGCGCCGCCGCCGTGACAACCGGTTTATCGGTGAATGGTGGGTCTCTGTGTCTGTCTCTGTGTCTGTGTCTGTCTCTGTGTCTGTGTCCATCTCTGTGTCTGTCTCTGTGTCCATCTCTGTGTCTGTCTCCGTGTCTGTCTCTGTGTCTGTCTCTGTGTCTGTGTCCGTCTCTGTGTCTGTCTCCGTGTCTGTCTCTGTGTCTGTCTCCGTGTCTGTCTCTGTGTCTGTCTCTGTGTCTGTCTCTGTGTCTGTGTCCATCTCTGTGTCTGTCTCTGTGTCTGTGTCCATCTCTGTGTCTGTCTCCGTGTCTGTCTCTGTGTCTGTCTCTGTGTCTGTCTCTGTGTCTGTCTCTGTGTCTGTCTCTGTGTCTGTGTCCATCTCTGTGTCTGTCTCTGTGTCTGTGTGTGTGTGTGTGTGTGTGTGTGTGTGTGTGTGTGTCCCTGTGTGTGTGTCTGTGTGTGTGTATGTGTGTCTGTGTGTCTGTGTCTGTCCCTGTGTGTGTCTGTGTGTGTGTGTGTGTGTGTGTCTGTCCCTGTGTGTGTGTCTGTGTGTGTGTGTGTCTGTGTCTGTGTGTGTGTCTGTGTCTGTG
>CAAKHB010007268.1:5928-31529 GCA_901007665.1 Aeoliscus strigatus
GAAGCTGCAGAGAGACCTGGATGAGCAGCAGGAAGTCAACGAGCAGCTGCAGAGTCAACTCAAAAGTCTGCGGAGTGAGATCAGGTCAAAAGCAGACGGAGCAGTCCTTTAAAACCACACACACACACACACACACACACACACACGCGGTCGTCGTATCGTTTTCCTTGAATGTGTTTGTGACCTGTCACAGGCGTAAGAGCACGTCTGCGCCGCTGCTCAACAACCTGGACGACGACGACGACGACGACATCAGCACCGACGGGGAAACCTACTTCAGCTCGTCCTCCGGGTACAAGCGCTCGTCCAGCCAGGACAACATCCTGTCCACGCTGACGCTGTGAGGGACGCCGACACATTTGATCCACATTCAAACAACATCGCCAGCAAACTCCCTCAGTATTATTTGAGCGGCGGTGACATCATTCCTGGAGGTTTGAACCTGTAAAAATCAGAATGTAAATCCATTCTGACATGAAGTGTGTCTGTGTCCCATCGGCCTCTGTCCTACTTTTTTATCCTCACTCAGCATCTGAATATTGTTTATCATCCTGCATTTAAAATATATTTTCATGGATGAGTCTGAATATGTGACGTGCACTGTGTTTTTATTTATTCACATTTATCTGCACAAAATCCTGTTTTCTTGGGAACAAACGCGACATGAGGGACGTTGAACACATTTCTTTTGTTTCTTTTTTGTTTTCTGTTTTACCTCACCGGTGGAATGAATCGTCAACAGTGTCTTTAAAACTGGCCGTTACCCTCGGTTACAGTGGCACTGCAGTATTGCTGAAATACTTGTTGATCATGTATTGATGCCGACTGGAATTCTGTGATTGTTGACCTCTGACCCCAGACAGTCCTGTACAAAGCAAGTTTTTATACTTCCTTTTTTTTTAAGAACTCCAATCCCTGATGACATGTCCATTGTTTAAACCTTCATAATGTGTATGTCCACCTGTAACCATGAGAGGATCTGCTGTAATAGTTTCTCAATTGATGGAATGAACTCAGAATGACAATCAACGTTTTGCTACTGGGATGATTTGTGCTGCAAAGTGCGGGAGGAGGAGTTTCCTGTCACGACGTCTGTTCATGTATACGCCCTGACAGATCCTGCTGAAGTGCAAATAAAGTTACTTTCATGTGATGTCCTGTTTGCTCTGGTGACCTGTGCAGGTACGTCTACATGTCGTTCACACCACAACTGAACCTGACAAATCACAACGTGAGCGGGGGTCAAAGCAGCTGAAGTTAAAATCGAGTTTATTTCTACAGAGCATTTAAAAACAACCAAGGTTGACTAAATAAACAACGTCCATAAGTACATCAAAACGAACGCATGAGGAGGCAAGATGGTGAAACTTGGCTGAAAACTGAAACGGGACTTGAAGGTTTCAGTGTTCTGAGAGGTTCAACAGATAAATGGCTCCATAGTTTAATGAAAAAAGCACCATCACCTCAGGTTTTTAGCCATTAATTCATTCTTCATGTTATTTCTTTGTTTTTGGGTGCAGTGTTGGAGATTTTATTCATTCTGCACACATTTTTTATTTTATCTTCAGTGATTGGCACCAGATGTATGGATGTGTAAAGGATCACCTGAGCGAGGAGGAGCGGAGCCATTTAAAACCTTAAAAACAAGCCATGAAATCTTAACGTCCTTTGCGACGCCAACAGGAAGCCGGTGACGTGAGGCTGGAGTGTTGTGGTCATGTGACCTGGTCGAGCGGCAGCGTTCAGGACCAGTTGCAGTCTACCAACAGACGACTGGTCTGGATGAACTTGCAGAGAGCTGCAGCAGTAGACACATGATTCAACCACTGCTTACAGTCGACTGTGTTTCTGCTGCTGTCGCTCACCGAAAGTGAATCTTGCTCTTTGGCCTGATGGTGTAAAACTGAAAACGGACTTTCCTGCTCAGCGGTTTGGTGTAGATGTGTTCTATGGAGGAGTGGTGAATAGGCCTGAATTGTCTAAGAGGCTTTTGTTGACAGGCCGTGACCTTCACTTGTTGTCGTTCAGTGCGAAACAAACCAATTGACCTTTGGAGTGACCTGGTGTTATCTGCCTCTCTCAGCGCTCGAGGCAGAAAGCTGTGCTCCTTTACAAGGTCACAATTCCTGGGATTCCTTCATGTGCTTGAGTGACTTGGAGCAGAGCGACGGCTGGGAAGTGAGAGGTCGACGGCTGGACGTCATCTCCACTGAGTGATGAACATTTACAGTTCAGGAGTGTCCACGTAGATCTCTGCGCTTCACTGTTGTGGACTTACACATTTCACAGGTTCTGCAGGGAACTGGAATCAACTTAAGACTGATAATTTCAACCTGTGACCGTTGTTGGGTGACTCTCACAGCACCATGCTGCCCCCTAGCGGCGAGGATGCTACATAACATTGATAACCTTTGTAACTGTTGTTGATTGAGGAAAATAAATGTGAGAAAATGCTTAAGACTAAATCTGCTGTGTCATTGTAATGTATTTTACCTTTCCATTATTCGTTTTATTACTTGTGTTGTATGTACATTTGAATATATTACACACACACACACAGTCTTGTCATGTGATGATTCAAAACAGCGTACAGGAAAACACCAATGCAGAATGAAAGTCATGTAACGTAATTTAGTATCTGACATTGTAACTTCTATCGACACAGAAATGCAGAGAAATGAAACCAAGTTTCAAGTAACGATGGGTCATTTTATGATGACGATGAGATGGTTGTGTTCGGTGTGTTTGCATTTTGAAGGAGAAGTTATTTTTAGCTCCCTTAGAACGTACATAAGTCAGAAAGAAAGGACGAGTTACTGTGATTGCTGTCTGTCTTTAGTGTCAGTGCGACATGTCTTTGACGTTGTTTGAACCAGTGACGTCTGGTTTCAGGCCTCGGGCGCCGAACATCTCTGCTCAGCAGGACCGACCTGCTTCCATGTGCTTCAACTGTTTCATCCACTGATTTATTGTGAAAGTAACACGGACGTTTGTTTCCTGAGCACACCAGAGCCATCAGAGGAAGAACAACAGCTGATCATCAGATTGATAACTTTTAGTTTGATAACTTTTAAACAAGGAATCATTGTAACACACTGATCCTTCCACTGACAAAATCACCATTTAGTCTTAAAACTCATTCCACAGTTGAACAATAATTAGCTGAGCTGAGTTGACTTTTTGTTTCATATTTGAGTTTGTCAGTGATAAAATGAGGAAATGTGCATTTTAGGACAGAAATGTGTGACCAGTTTCTGTTCCCTCTGTCTTTCTTTGTCTCTTGGTTTCTTTCTTTCTTTCTTTCTTTCCCAGCAAACCAATAAGACGACAGTAATAGGTGAAGACCAAACGTAAGCAGTAAACACTGCTAAGTGATCAGACATACTGCAGAATGTAAAAGAAAACAAAGGATGAACCGATGAATAAATACAATTAAATAGAACTGGCTTTTTAATAATTGTTGTGTGCTTTTGTGACAATGTTGCACACACAATAATTGATGTGTGTGTGTGTGTGTTTAAACAGGAGCATCCTGCAGCGTGTCACCCGCTGCTCAAACACAGGTGAAGATCACACACAGATACTGTTGCTGCTTTCACACGTTCTTCTGTGACGTCAGCGGAACTCAACCATTCCTCAGTGTCAGTCTGGTTCTACTCGTACGACCGCCATCTGATCACACCGAGGAACAACCCTGTCACCTCTCATGTGGGCCGAAGATCAGCAGGTTCCACTGCCTGCAGAAGTAAAGAAACACCACGTTACTAATTAACCGCAGAAACGACTGATAGTTCTCAGCGTTTTCTCTGGACGTATTTGGTGCAGCTGATGGACGCCGTCGATGAAGTGTTTGAACGTGATCCCGTGGAGTGTGTGAGCAGAGGGAGTGACTGCAGCCTCTCAGGGGAATGTGGTCGGCCTCCTGCGTCTGAAGTTCTCTGACAGGATGAGTTGGTTTGTTGGTTCAAACATATTAGAGGTAATTGGTGGGATGATGGGACCGGAGCAGCGTCATTAAAAGATAATGTTTGTCTCCTTCATCACCAACGATCCACTGTCGCCTCCATCAATAATTCACGGCCTCTGTCGAGTAAACATTTATATACATGTATATATATATATTCTCTCTCAGGAAATATTCTGCTTTAGATTATGTTTATTTGTTTACTTCGGCCCATTTAAACAAAGAACAAATACATTCCTTTTGTATATTGACTTTATGTCAGTTCCAACACGTGACACTTAAAGGAGAACAAACAAACAAACAAACAAATAACACAGACGCAAAAACAAATAAACGAAACGAAAACAACATAAGATATTTTTATTTTCTATTTTTTAAAATGTCATAGGTAGCCACACACACACACACACACACACACACACACACACCCCCTCCTGATTAGGACGACTCCACCTGCCCTGGCCCTGTGCACGTCTCGCTCTCGGGCTGGAGGCTCAGATGAGGGAGGCAGGTGAAATGTGGCTCAACAGGTCTGATGGGAAAAGAAGGAGAGAGAGAGAGGGAGAGAGGGAGAGAGAGGGAGAGAGAGAGAGGGAGGGAGGGGGAGAGGTTGCTGAGTGACTGACAGGTCTGTCAGCCAGGTGCACTCAGGAGTCGTCCAGCCAGAATGGAACAATGACACCGTTGTGTCTGTGTTTCTGAGTGTCGACCCGTCCGACTCCCACCGCCTCACTCCTCTCACTGGAATTTCCCTCCTTTGCTGCTGGCTGCAGCCGGGGGCAGATGGTCGCTCTGAGAGTTTAAGCAGAGCTCAGGAAGGAGAGCGAGAGGAAAGGGTGGAAGGAGGGCTGGGTTGGGGAGGGGGGGCAAAGAGAACCGCGGAGTGGACAGAAGAGGAGACATGCTTCGCTACGCTCCGGGACGAGCTGTTTCCACCACCGCCACCACCACAGAGAACTCCCCAGAGTCCTCCAGTGAGGTAAGGAGTCGTGGACACTCTCCCCCTGCCTCACCCGTTCCTTCTCCTGTGTTTTGCCAACAGATCTGTGTGTTTTCTCCCTCCCTCCCTCTGCAGCCTCATGTCCGACGTCAATATTCTGTCCCGTGTCATTTGACGAGGTAACGGGAGCTGGCGCGCAGCTCGTCGTGTTTACTCAAACAGCTCCCAGGCCTTTGTACTAGTCTGATCCGGCCCCAGCTCCGTTCCATGAACAGCCCATGAAGCCGTACGCTGGCTGGCTGTGGAGCTGTTGTGAAGTGAATACCTGACAGGTGTCGTGCAGCCGTTCCACTGGTTTCAGGGCAACGACACCAACTTTATTTGCACTTGTGTTCCAAACAAACACAACGTCCTCCGGGTCTGTCGACGTTATGCAACGCCGCCTCGGAGTCGCTTCTTCCCATGAACCACTCACAGCACAGGGAACATGTTTGCAGTCTGACTTTTGTCTGTTTGTTTGTCTCAGAGGAGATTCAGACGCCTCCGTTTGACTCTGCACGCCGGAGACGATGGAGCACAGGAGCCCAGAGCTGACCGCTCGGAGCCGGTAGGTCCGACTCCTTCTTCTCTGAACGTAGACGACCGGTCTGACAGACGCGCCGGTTCAAGTTCCTTCAGGAGGATGAACACGTGAGGAGGAAATTCATCAGAGGTTCCTTTCTAATCATCTGGACACGTTACACAATCAGAGCAGGACCGTGTGTGTGTGTGTGTGTGTGTGTGTGAGAGAGAGACAATGCGTTCACAGCTGTTTCACATTGTCTCCAGAGCTCAAAGAATGTTCTGAACATATTGCCGGGCCTCATCGGGCTCCAGTGAACCTGAGTGGAGGAGGAAACCAGCTCGTGAGTTTGTCGTGAAGCGTGTGTGTGTGTGTGTGTGTGTGTGTGTGTGTGTGTGTGTGTGGAAGCCACCGGCTGTTTGCCGTCCATGACTCTGTCTCTGTTTGTGCGAACACACGGAGTCATGCGTTGGTTTATGAGCTC
Source organism: Aeoliscus strigatus (assembly GCA_901007665.1). Lineage (NCBI taxonomy): Eukaryota > Metazoa > Chordata > Actinopteri > Syngnathiformes > Centriscidae > Aeoliscus > Aeoliscus strigatus. The sequence goes on from CAAKHB010007268.1 coordinate 11,879, forward strand.
TCATCTCTCTGGATCCGGACAGAAACATGGTGTGTTCTGTGTGAACTTTGACCCCGGCAGTGGAGCTGGCACACCTCCACACCCCCCACTGATAGCGCTGCTGTAATCTGTCAGCGTGTTTCCCCTTTGGGAGGGCGTGACCCGGCCCGTTGGAACTGATAACAGATGACAGATGACACGTTTGTCCTCTGGGGACGACGATTTGTCCCCGACAGACGAGCTCATCGAGTTGTATCGTTTACGGACCGAACCGCAGCATCATCACTGAGACAAGTTTAAATCAAATTAAATTACTGGTTCACGGTGTTCACGGTTACAGTTTTAGTTGCATCTGAACAATTTGCGTGTTTAATCATCATGTTTGAAACAGTTGAAACGTTCTTTGAACATTTAGAAACCAATCAAACGTCCTCGGTGACGTGACTTCAATGAACCCACTGGAACAGTGTCACTACTGAAACAGAAAGTTACATTTACAGAGGAGCTGCACGTGCACAGGTTGAATGGATGTGAAATGTAAAGAACAAACAAGTTAGTTAGTTACAAACAAGTTATTGATCACATGAACTTTGACAGACACCAGTTCCAACTCTGGATCACATCACCATGACGTGATGACGTCCATAGAGCTGGACTCTCCAGTGAGCTCAGGACGCTGCCGTTCTGTGCACGCTCAGTTCACGAAGAAGCAGGCAAAGACTTCCTCCGAGGACGTTCTCTGTCGCAGGACGTGTCTGCAGGAATGCTGGTCGACGTGGTGTTTAGCTGTAGAAGTAGAAAGGGCGTGTCCTGCAAACTGATACACCCCGTCGAACCTGTGACCTCCATGAGCGGTGACACACGGAGTTCACACCGACGCTGTGGATGTCGTTGACACAATAGCTGGAAGTTTGTTCAAAGTGAAAATGCTTCAGCCCAACAAACGACGTGACATCTCTTTGTGTTGTGACTTCAAATGACACGTTCCTGTTTGTGTCAGGACTCAGTCACATGATCCAGGAGTCAAATACATCTCAGCGGGAAGTATTTGACACGGTGCCGGCGTACACTTATCTCACAGAAGCTTCTCTCGGTTGTTTGTTGACATGGGTCAACAAACTTAGCAAGAAGTCTGTGAGCTGGTTCCGCCCAACCGGCACCTCAGTTTCAGGACAAAGCTGTGGGAAAAGCTAAAAAAACAAAGTAAAACAAAGATGGCTGCTCCGCCCGCCCAGCCGCTGGAATGCACATGGGCCTGCTCGCAGTCGGCTGAGGAGAAACGAAGCTGGGCTTTGTCCAGGAGATAACACTGGGGTCTTTGTTCCGCTCCTCGCTCGCATCTTCTCTTAGATGTGGAGGCTGATACGCCTTTCACTGGGCAGCAGGTCCCGGCCCAGTGGTCGGTTCCAGAACAAGATGGGTTCATGTGATCGGTGTGAGAGAACCGGAGGGGGCGAATGCGTTTTTTGTTGGCGAACACATGTAACCGCAGGTAATTGAACCGAATGTTTCTGCTTCCAGGGAAGACGTGAAGGGCATGATCCACAGCAACAACAACAACAACAACAACAACAAGCTTGTATATTACATTCAAGTCTTTTTTCCATCTGCAGGAGGAGAAGAGTAAAGATGGTGCGTGGAAGAAGAAGAACGGTCTGATCCAGAGAGAGAGGCCAGCGGGCAGGGAGTCCCCCCAGCAGGTACCCGTCACATCCACACGTCGAAAACACATGAAACACATGAAACACATGAAACACATGTCTGTGTGGGCACTGATGAAGTATCTGTGGTTTTTCATCAACAGCAGAAATCTGTGGATCAAGATGGTAGATGGTAGATAATATTTATAATAATAATAATTCATTATAATTTCATTAACAAAAATCTACACACCTCATTTATTAAAAGAAAAAAAAATCTTTTTTAAAATGGACTTTATTTAAAATCAAATCAAATAAAATAAAAACACAATAAGGAAGTTGAAGCACTTTTGTGTGTCAGTGTATTACACTGCTGGTGAGCGTCTGCTTTTAGTGAGCGGCCGGCTGCTGCAGGTACAATAGGCCCAACCGGCGGCTGTACTGGGTTGCAGAAACATGACACCTACCAAAGAGCCTCAAGTTCTTTTTTCAGACATCAATTCATGACATTCATGACTGCTTCCAGAGCTCTGCAACAATAGTCCTGGAAATACCTGAGCAACTGTACATATGTGCATCCATGCACAAACGTGCAGGGACGAGTGCACACTGTGCACAAACATCTGACGGTCAAAGTCGAACGAGGCTGCAGAAACCTGACCGCTGCGATCTTGTCTCCCTCAGCACCTCGGTGACATGACCAATGGGGTGGCAGACACCTCGCTGCAGCAGCACGGGCCCAAAGTCTACGGCATCGTGCAGAGGACGGGCTCAGACAGACAGCAGGAAGTGATGGCGCGGGAGTGGACGGTCAACCACCTTCAGGATGAAATGAGGTACATCAAGGAGGTGAGTGCACACGGGACACGGACGGACAGACGGACAGACGGGCCTTCGGGGTACGATGTGTGGATCAGACCTGCAAACGGGGGCTTTTCTGTATCTGAACACAGGTGAGAGACTCTCTGGAGAAGGTGAGAGAGCGGATGTATGGTCAGTTCGGGGGGATGCAGCAAACCATGCAGAAGCTTTCACAGGAAATAAGGGTAAAGGGTAGAAGCTGCAGTCACCTAATCTGAGCTCTCACAGTGTGGAGCTGCTAATGAAGGCAGCGTTTCCTCAGACCGCCAACTCACATCGGAGGAGTCTGGAGTCAGAGGTAAAGATCCGGACAGAAGCCCTGAAGAGCTTCGATCGGATGAACAGCTCCCTCATAACGGCCAACCTCGACCTGCAGGTAACACGCCGAGGTCGCCGCGGCCGTGACGACCGCCGGCCGTGACGGGCTGATCGGCGAAAGAAACTGTCGTTGCAGAAATCCCTCCTGGAGAACTGTCAGAACCGAGTGGACATACGGGAGGAGGTGAAGACCTTGCGCAGCACCTGTGCGAAGACACGGGAGAAACTGCGCGACCGGGAGAGGGAGCTGGCGGCTGCGCAGGCCGAGAACCAGACTTTGAAACTTCAGGTAAGCTCAACCTGCACACGAACCACGGTGAAAGTTCCCTTATCTGATACGTTTGTGGAGAGAGTCAGCAGCCAGGAGGTCTGAGCAAAGGTAAGACCTTGAATACAAAGACTCCTCTGAACGTGTGCGTGTCGTGACCCCCGGTACGCGTCCATTCTGCTCCTGGGCGACCTGATCGAGGACCTGTCGCTGTAGTTTCCTCCTTTACATGCAGAAACATGGCGATGTTCAGAGAACATCTGATCAGTGTCAGTCAGGAGACATTGATTTCAGCCCCGTTACAAATGAGGCTTCATCTTCTAACCTGTCGATGAATGTGGGACGGGGACAGTAGGAGGAGGGTCCTGAGTCTGGTCCAGTCTGGTTCTGTTATCTACTGGTCTTTGCTGCTCCGTCCAGGTGGAGTCGTCGCGGGTGGCCAGCAACCAGGCTCTGCAGGAGCTCTCGGAAACGCTGCAGAGGAGGTACGAGGGAAAACTGCAGGAGGAGCAACGGCGGCACCGAGAGGAGATCGAAAGCCTCCAGGTGTGTTTTCTCAGCCCGACATTTTGACAGCCAAAGGACACGGTCCCACCTGTTCACGTGCTGTCAGTAAAGGATGCTGAGACTAAACATGGCCAGCGATTGTACATCTATATTTATAATATCCAGTGTGAGAGACGATGATTCAAGTGATACATAAAGGTGATCAACACATGTATGGATGATGACGACAACGGGACAAAAACAATCGACGAGACAAGACGTTTCAGAGAGGAAGGAAGTGGAAAAACATCAGAGAGACACCAGAAACTAAAACACATATGTATGAATATATCCATCGTCCACTTGTGTGTGTGTGTGTGTGTGTGTGTGTGTCTCCACAAGGAACAAATAGATAAAAATGATCATGATTGGAATCATTAAACCACAGAGAATTATCGTGGTAATATTTACCTGACAGACAGAGGCCGCAAACCCTCCTGAATATCAGTTTCAGTCGTTGACACACTGCAGAAAATAACAAATGTCTTGGCTGTTTAAAACTGCGTAAGCGAAGCGAAGCCTCATTTCTCTCCCTGCAGGCGCAGCTGGATGAGTACATCAGGCGACTGGAGGAGGCAGAGAAGAACATCAGGACTTCAGAGGCCACGATCGCTGAGCGGGATCAGAGGATCGGTGAACTCGAGCGGCTGCTGGACTGCATGGGAAAGGCAGGAGAGATTCCCAACTCGGTCCTCCTGAACATCGCTCGGTTGTGTCCATATTTAACACAGAAATAATCCCACAGGAAAAGAGTCAGCTCCAAAGCAAACTACAGGAATGTGAACAGCGTCTTCGCTTGATGGAGTTGACCGACACCACGGATGAGACTGCAGCCAGCAGGTAGAAAGCAAGTTGTCAAACGAATGTTGAGGTTGAATCTCAGCAGGTTTATGGTCTCTGTGGTCCAGCAGAACAGGTAGAACGGTCCCGATGCAGATAAAGTGACTCTCTGTGTTGCTGCTCTCCAGGTCCAAAGCCCTGCAGAGTGAAGCTGAGGACCTGCGTGAGAGAATCAAGCACTTAAACGACATGGTGTTCTGCCAGCAGAGGAAGGTCAAAGGGATGATTGAGGAGGTGAGGAGCGTTCAGGGTCCCTGCTTTGTGCTTTTAATAATGGGTCGAGATGAGACGGGCCAGCTGAAGTGACTGAACATTGGTGGCAACTGTGTGAGGCACCTGAGACCTCACCTGACCCAGAGTCAGTGTGGTCCGCTCTGTCCTGGACGTGTCTCCAAGACACGAGCCACAAAATCCGGGTGCTTGTCTGGTTGTATGATGGATTCAGGCGCCATCATATCACTCTTTACAACAGTGACACCATTTTCATAGCAACATTTACATGCACACATATAGAATCTATACATACGTCCAGTCTCTGAGATTAGATTGATACATGGAATAAATTTGTTTTATTGTTGTTTTACACAAGCACAATAAAATTGTGTACAACCTCTCTCAAACACAATGGAAAATAGAAACAACAAAAATGATCAAATATTTACAAGGTAATATACCAATTAGTCACAATTATTGAAATCAAATTAGCAAATTGTCTTCCTACTGGAATGAGCAGCTAGTAGATTTTTAAAGTTTTAAATTCTAATTGTAACTATATAGTACATTTTTCTGTCCCTCCTCCTCAAACACGACCCAGAGGAGTGTTTCCTGATGTATTTCCTCTGCTTGCAGCAGCTTTGATTTAAATTCTTTTTTCCCATCACAATGAATTGTGTGTTTTCTTCTACTTGATGAGAAAAGGTTCAGTTTGGGGTCAGGGGTCAGGGTTCCTGACAAACAACTCAGACAGTCTCCAAAAACAAAACCTGAACAGGTTTCTGACAACCCACAGGAGACACCAGCTCGTCTTTGTTCTGATGACCACTAGAGGGCATCTAGTTAAGAACGAAACCAGTGCAGTTGTTTTTCAAGTGAATTCCACATCTTTAAACATTAACATCTCTGTGCGGTCACTATCGGTTGAGAACACAGAATCTGTCTCAAAGCAGCGGTCCCTGTATGAGCAATGTCTTCTTCACATCGTACAGGTCCAATCGCTGCGAGCTCAAGTTGCCCAGAAGGACATGTTCATCTCTGAGCTTCTGGACAGAATTGCCATTGTAGAGTGTGAGGTGAGATGAGCGTGAAGCGTGTGTTTCTGTGTCAGGGTGTGGTGTGGTAATCTGCTGCATGGCTGCAGGTGATTTCCTGGGCTGCTGTTTGCTGAATACCTGAACTGTCAGACACCAGATCCATGTGTTTTTTTTTCTTGTGTCACTGCACATGTGAAGTGACTGCAGCCTTTGCATGAGTCTGACCTGACGGTGTCGTTTCCTGTTTTCCTTTTCCTAGAATAATGAATTAGAAGACAAGCTGAAGTATTTTATGTCTACACAGAATAGGCCACAGGTAGTTTTGGAAACCACAGACATTGGAGTGGGCTGCGATCTGCTCCCCAGGTAAGACTCAAAGTTCAAGGAAAATGCTGTATTTTGTCAGTTAAGATGTGGTTTCCTCACACGTCATTCGGAGGATCCTACTCAGTCTGGTGTCCGATGTTCATTCGCAGAGGTGACGCGAAAAGACATGATGTTAAACCTCAGGTTCCGTTTCAACCTACTCATCTACATCCCATACAAGAGCTCCCCACTGTTCAACCTCCATCCTCCACACAGCCATCCTCACCCACACAACCATCACCACCCCAGGAACCGTCATCCTCACCCACACAACCATCACCACCCCAGGAACCGTCATCCTCACCCACACAACCTTCACCACCCCAGCAACCGTCATCGTCACTGAAAACCCCTCCACCAGTCCAGGAACCATCATCAACCCAAATAACTCCATCACACCTTCAACCTTCATCTCTTTCATCTCCCGTTCAACATCCGTCCCGCTACCTAACGACAGTAACGCAGCCAAAGACCTTCACGATGAACAACCCTCCACCCAGCAGGCTGGAGTCCAGTCTACTCCGGTACACACCTCTTGAGTACTGCCGCTCTCTGCAGTCTTCCCCCACAGCTGGATCATTTTCTTCCGCCCGTCCTTCTGAGCCTGAACCTTCTGCAATCCAGCCCGGAAGAAACAACGCTGACACAGAAACAAACACAAGCACAGAGTCAAGTTCAGAGGAGTCTGCGTCATCCGCCTCTCGAGCGAGATCAAGGTCTCGGATCTTAACGCCGTTCATGAAGCTCATGGAAATCACGTCAAAGATAAACATAGAGTGATGTGACAGTCGCTGATGCTTGACAAGACACAACCAGCGATGCCACCTGAGGATACCAAAGTCAATCAAGCCACAGCTAGCATGAGCTATTAGCTCTGCAAACACTGGACGTGGGAAATAACAAGTTTCATCATCCACAAAATACATCAGTACGTTTGCAGAGGAAATGAATTAGCATGTTAAACAAGTGTGCTATTAGGTTATGGTTTCTGCCAACTTTAGCTTCTGATCTCATCTTGCCCTCTGGGATTCTAAACCTGCTCGTAGCATTAACTGATTTGTACATGAAGCCTGTCAAAATGTGCTGCGGTTGATGACAAATTGTTGACAAATTAAACAACATCTTCTCCAGTGCAGTTTCAGCGCAAAAATACTATTTTATCCAAGATGACTCAGTATTTCATTCCCTGACAAATCACATTTTAAACTGTATATTTGTCACATTTGTGTTGTGAAAACGATGAAAGTGTCCTGTTTTCAGTCTGTTTCCAGCACCAGTCAGGACAAAACCATATTGCACATTGTAGGTGTAAATATTCCAACGTTAAAAAGCTAGAATTGGAAAATGATGCTCTGAAGGATGTTTATTATTTTGTTTACTGTAAATTAAACCCACATGTTTGCTCACATATGAGCACTCAGTCCTATTTGACAATGGATATTTTTGTGTTTCATCTTTTTGTATTGTACAAAATTAAATGAATATTTTGTTATTTGTATGTACAAAATATTTATTATGATGCTTTGTGCTTTTGTGAAGAGCCGACTATTGGATAATGGTGGTGGGATTAAATAATTACCATGGAAAGAGTTTCTGTGTTATTGACTGTGTCACTTTTAGTATAAATGACCTTATGGAGGTAAATGCCACTCCTGAGCCTCTGGCACACATGTTATGCACATTTTTATATACTTTTATATTCTGTTTTTCTATATTACTGTCACAAATGATTGGAGGCAGTGTTTGTAAGACTTTACGTGATCACTAACCAGACTGGTTGTGACAAAAAAAACCACACATAGTTCTGTAAATCAACTAAGACCCAAAGCCTGATGGACTAATTGAGGATAATGTATTGTCTATTATTTATTCCTGTTTGCTTTGTGTTCTCTGATCTCCAATAAAAATAGAAATGTTTGTGCAAATTGACATTTAAATTTACATTTAAATTTACATAATTACATGTCTACTCCTAACCTCTAGACCAACTTTAAATACACGTTGGCCCATAGTTAGGTCGTCCATATAGTATTGGGAGTGCTTGCTTTTAATTATTAATCACAGTAGAGGAAATCTAATACACCACATTATAATGCAACTACTGAGCACCCAACATCTTCAAACGGTACACATACTCCAACTCCAACAGGAGAAGCGTAATTTAATATATATGTAGCGTCCAAAAGACACGGAACTGTGAGAGCTGTGACCCAATAGGAGATTAAGTGGTGCAACAGAGGGCAGCAACACATTGAACTGGCTGTGACGTGTGGAAAACTGCACTACTTTACCACTGGGGGGCGGTAGACCCACACTGCAAATCAGTGATATCCGCCGAAGAAGAAAGAAGAAGCACAACCTCTGAACTACTACTACTACGACGTTGAACTGTTGTGTGTATTGTGTTCAGTAGGTAGTTCTTAAATGGGTTTATGGGGTTTATAACCTAGGAGGAGTTGTTTAAACGATTCGTATAATGGTTTACTATCGATTTTATGATGTACGTTCACCGAGGAGGGTTAGTTAGTTCCCGCCGCCTGTGAAAGGCTAAAGCTAACAGCTAGCTGTCACTCTCTTAACGTGATGTCCTCTTCGTGGACAGAACGTCAGGGACATGTGGGAGACTTGAGACACCAGAGCAAAGAACAGCTCCAAGAACTGCTGCTCCGACAGAACAAGATCCTGTCGAACAAGTAAGAGCCCTGCGGTGGTAGACTCTCTCTCTCTCACACACACACACACACACACACACACACACCCTATATGTCCCTATATGTCCCTATATGTCCTTTATTGAACAAACTATACTAACAAACTAACCCCCCCCCAAAAAAAAGGCCGTAAACCGAAGGGAAACAAAATAGAAACAAACCTGTGAAATGTAGTATAACCGAGGTACATCTCTAGTGAAGTAAAAGTACCTTCTATTTGTATGTACTTGAGTTAGGTTAGCTTGCACACAGTGATGCTATTATCTGGAGATGAATGCTGTCATGTGAATATAAACTACCTGCCTGGGTCTGAAATGATTCTTTTCTGTATTTGAGACATGTGATTTGTGTGTTGTTTTTTTGTAGGATTTTAATACAGACACTTCCTGACAAGGGGAAAAAATTAAGAGAGTTTGCAGAGAGTGTGCGCTCTGCCATCGAACACCGTGATGAAGAGGAGAGGAAACAGAGCTTGGTGTCTGCTGCTGCGGCGGAGTTCCAGTCCAGATACCAGCAGGCTTTCACTGCACAACGACGGGGTATCCAGAACACTCCAGGGGCCACAGGCAGTGTGGTACAGGAGAGGCAGACCTCACCTGTGTCCACTCACGTGCAGGAAACAAACAAGGACAAGCAACAGGACCAGTTAGTCTGCCAAGGGGCTGCTCTTGTAACCATGGAGACGGCTGTCGCTGGGGCCTCTCTGACCTCAGCTGGGACAAAAGAGGCTGACCTTGTAGAGGCCTTGGAAAGGGTCAGACTCTCTGAAACCGCTCGTGTCAGTAGCGGGGCCAAAGAACCATCTAAGAGCACAGGAAGTGACAATTACTTTCTAAGAACGCAGACACCAAAAAAACCTCACCATATTGCCGTCCTGGAGAGAACAGAGAAGCTCCCAGCCCCCGTGAAGCAAAAGTTCAGAACAAACCAGTGAGTAGAATCTGCTGATTGCATTGATTGTTCATCGATCTAACGCACATTGTTTGAAATCAGCCTCAGGTTTAATGCTACGGGTGTATTATGAATAAGTCATTCATTTGTATCCAGGCTGCCACACAAGAGCGACAACTCACCGTCAGGATCCTCATCACCCAGCAAGTCCTCTGAGGACCAGTCGCCGCTCTCTGCAGAGGCCCGGAGGGAGCAGGATAAAAAACACCTGGATGACATCACTGCCGCGAAACTCCCCCCTCTCCACCATCTCCCAGCCCAGCTGCTGTCCTTGCAGGAATCAGCTGCCCTCCTGAAGGAGCAAACTAAAAGACAGCAGGTGAGTCTGTGCAGAGGAACAGGGCTGAGGCGCTCATGTTCCAGGAAACACTGTAGAAGTACAGGGAACAAATAAAAAAAACCTCAGCTGGACATTTGGTGGAAGGTGGCGCTAGAAGTCTCATTTGAAAACATATGGAACTTTTTCATAACCCATCTTGATCTTTGAACGTCCATGTGAGTCAAGTCACTGATATCCCAGTGCCATGTCATATCCCTGTGATAGCACTAGAGGGCAGTATTCAGCCTTCAGTGCACCATTGCTTCAGATCAAATGTGTGAATTAACTGGAGCTCCTGAGGCATTTGACGGCAGGATAACCTGGTCAAAGTGCAGGCCTTGGGATCGCTCTCGTACCCTGATTGAGTGAACGTCCAGTCCACTGGCATCACTAGTGTTTTTTTGCTGAACAGGTGTAAATATCCAAAACAGCAGAAGCAAACAATAAAGCGGTATGATCGGCATCTTCGTGCCACGGCGGTCAAAAACCTTTTGTCCCTCCGGGTCAAACACCCGCTGACAAGAGTGCACCTGGACTCCTGTAGGTGAGGGTACTGGTACACAGGGACTCACACAGATACCCAGTGCATTACACCACACACCACAACACATTCAGTGCTGTTGTCAGCTCATGGGAGCCAGCAACACTCCTCACTGGTCCTCTAAGGCTCCTCCTTACTGGTCCAGTCTCCTCCTTACTGGTCCCGTCTCGTCCTTACTGGTCCCGTCTCCTCCTTACTGGTCCTGTAGGGTCTTTCACTGGTGCTGTTCTTCGTAATACCATTTTGTGTGTGTGTTGTGTTTCATGCCAGGAGCTGCAGGCCAAGCATGCTGCCCAGAAACTGTGTGAGGGGTTGAAGATGTCTTTGGGGACGTACTCTCCTGATGGTAGCCCCGCGGCGGCCTACAGAGACGGAGCTCAGCTGTCCTCAGAGGAGGACTGAGCTGGGAAAAGCCAGTGTGACCTTGACCCTGAGGGGAAACAGGCTCTCGACCTCGCAATCAGCCCGTCAACCAGGGTTCTCGTCCAAGGTCAAGAATCCCTCAGAGAGGAGAAGGCGTCGGTGTCTCTGAGGTGATTTCACACCGCTCACTCTCTTCAGCTCCCTGTACAGTTTCTACCTGGCGCTGACACAAACCTGCTGTTGAGTTGGACCATGCATCAGGAGGAACCTGAGGTTTTCTGTGGCGCCGACAGCCAAGACTCTCTGGGAGATCCGTCGGTGAAGGGCAGACAGAGCAGAGTGTTTTGTCCACAGCTCAGTCACGTGCGGTGTTGAAGTGATTCTGATGAATAAACCTGAAATAACTTTAAACCTGAAATAACTTTCTCAACTTCAAACCAGTTTTTATTTAAAACGCTGACTTGACAAAATGTCTTCTGGTGCAGTGAAGTTCAGTTTGTAGAAAAATCATGAACTATTAATCTGCCCATATGTTTCACACAGAGTCAATCAAGGACTCATGGTGTGTTTGTCTCCAGCTGCCTCCAGTATCAGTGCTCTAGTTCCTGAAGTGAGGACAAGTGCAGTTTTCAATCCCGTTTCCACAGGAGTCAAACCAAACGACTGGATTTCAGGATGATTTCACTGTGATCCAGAGGAAAACAAAACAACTCAAGTGTGCAACAGAATAGTTTTTATACACTTTGACACTTTGTTTCTATAGAAAATCAATCTGCCAGCGTGATTTCAACATCTGTGTCCAGCACTGACTTTCCACAGTCCTGTTATCAAACAGGCATCTGTGACACACTTGATAACGTTAATCCAGAGGGCAGTGAAATATTGACGCTTGGAGGCCGGAGACATCTGGAGCACATTTGGATGTTGTTGTTGCTGGCGGTGGCAGGCGATGATGGAGCGGCAGCAGCCTAACGCAACACGGCAAACGGCATTCATCAGCTCGGCCAATATGTGGTCGATCCGATGGGCCGTCGTCCTTCATCCAGCTCTGCGGGCCGCCTCCGACCGAACAGTCAGAGTTCAACGAGGACGACATCGTGGTGGAAATGACGGCGGGTTGAGGCAGGTCAGAGTGGGATGGGAGATGCTCCTTGATAACCCTCAGTAATGGCTGGAGAGGAGACCTCAGTAAGACACGGTATCTGATGGGCTCCAGAGTCGCCCCGTAGTGACGCGCAGGCCGCAGAGAATCCTCATTGTGCTGGGATTAATTACAGGCTACTTTGCTCACATAAATTCAGAGACTGTTCCCAATTATGGGGCACTGCTTTGCTCGCAGATTCTCTCCTGGTATCTGGCATCAAACCTGAAACGTGTTGAGGTGGAAACACACACACACACACACACACACACACACACACACACACACACGTCTCTGTCCTTTCACATTGTCCACTGATGAGGTTGTTTATCCTTCTGCTTCAATCCCGGACCCCTTGTCTCAGATTAATACGCGCCTCATGAAGTAGTCTGCAAGTGATTTGCTCCAACTCTTGTGTCCGAAATTACACGTCTCGCGGGAACAGAAATAATTTGCTTTTTGGGAGGGGAAACTGGAACGCGATTTCAAAAGTACCTCTTCAAAGACCAGTCAGCTGGGCCTTAAATTAGATATACAGTATGATGTATCGACTGGCCTGAAACAAAAGTTTTGGCCCTCAGCAGAGTGATTGGATTATATCTGCCAGGTTACAACATCTGAGCTCATGCTTTTTCCACTCTGTGATGTTTTTGTCATATTTTTTCAGGGCACATGAGGAGATTAAATAATGCAGCACACAGCAGCTTTCGGCAGATTCGGTTTCAGCCTATCGCCTCGTCCCAATTAGAACCAGCTCTCGCTCCTCTTCTCGCACAGTGACTCACCGTTTTGTTTTCACCATTCATGCGCTCATTTGAAAGCGGTTGGTGTTTTTCACGACTCAGGTCTATTAGGTGAAGATTTGCGGTGAATCGGCACAAAAAGCGGCGCAGATGTGAACTCCAGTGAATGGCAGACAAACTGTGTGTGTTCCTCACATATTGAGCTCACACACCAAGTGTGTGTGTGTGTGTGTGAAGCTGCAGCTGTCTGTCCGTGAATGCAAACGTTCTCTGACTGAGGAGACAGACAGACGGGTCTGTAACTCCGTGTCGGTTGTAAAACAAAGTCGTGGGCATGATTTATTGCATTTTTACATTCTTAAGATTGTTTTTTTTAACATTCACCAGACACGGCGAGTCGATAGCACATGAGCGTGTTTTTCCTGACGAAGTTCTGAGTTCTCATGTGGATGAGTCAGACGTGTTGTTTCTCGCTGGTTTTTACACCGTTAAGTCATTCCCCCACTTTTTCCTGGGTGAGAACTTTGGCTCCGGACTGGACCTCCAACTACCGCGGTGAAAAACAGTAGAAACTGTGGAGACGTGAGAACGTGTGTGTGTTCACAGATGTGGCAGCTGTATCTAATGTGTTTTTGTCTTTACACATGGAAAACTGTCAAGTGTGAAAATCTCGGTCGCCTTGTCTTATTTCACACTTTCAAATGTTGTTTTAAGGCGCAGTCCTCGTTCCCAAACAGCCGCGGCACATCTGCCGTCCTCAGAGGCCCTCGTCTTCATCCGTTTCTCCAATGAAAGCGATCGTCGGCGTCTGCCCGTTGAACACGTGCTTCCAATCAGCTGTCATACGCATGCGCTGTTAGCATATGATTATCTGGATGATGAGACACTTTCTTGGCTTGGGTTCCTCACACAATTATTGTTGCACTCGTCACGTTGCTGGTCTCAGTCGAACTTTAGTCGATCAGCTGGTGGAGCTGAGAGTGCCACGACACAACACACGGTGTTTCCTTTACCTCGGACCAATGTTTACAGTTCTAAAGCCATAAAATGGACCACAAATGTTGAAGGTGTAATGAGGTACCCTGGTGTAGTCACTCCTCTGGTACCAGATGGACGCCGTGTTTATTTAAACCCCACCTGTAGTGTCCATACCTCACCACAGGGTGGCAGTAGTATCTCTCTTATTAGTCCCTGCAGTTCTCTGCTTATTGCATTAAGTAATGTCATCAAAACCAGCAATCGTCTGTAAATGTCTGATGTCCGTCACCTTTTCTCCACGCAGGAACTTACACTACTCAGAGATCACTGTTTTTGAGTGAGTTTCTTCATCTCTGAGAGACTCGAGGAACAACAGCTGTCAGCAGTTATTTATGACACAGAACTGAAGTTATGGTTTGATTACAGATAGTAAATCTCAGTTTCAAAGGTGTGGTGCGCGTCTCAGCGGAGGCCACGGGCTCGCACCTGGCCGCTCCATCGGAGCCCGACGCCGAGAGAGATTGTACAAATATGATCAAGAGACAACTGCGCTTGAAATAACTCCCACAATCTCTGCTTGGAAAGCTTTGCATAACAATCCTGAGGCACAAGAAAGAAAAGGCGGGGAGAGCGAGCGAGAGAGAGAGGAGGGAAAAGGAGGGGTGAAATAGGTTGAGGCCCACGATACATGGTGTGGGCCAAGAAGCTGCCAGCATCCCAGCCGCTCCATGTCTGGCCTGGCACAGCATTAAGCAGCCTGTTTTGGGACCTGTCAAAAGCTCATCACGGCAAGGAAGCCATCTCTGTGGGGAGGCTGTGGGTTTGCCAGCGCACCGCAGGGGGGAGAAACCAGAGACCAGCCCAGCAGCTCGGTCATAATGAGGAGGAAAATTCATATTATTTTATCCCTATTAAGGTTACAACAACAACGCGCTTTTGTCCAACTTTTTTTTTCTCTCTCTCCCATCCTTTTGTTTTCCTTTTTCTATTTCATATGTTCTTTGTTTACTCGCCTCATGTTGTACAGCCGGCAGGGAAACCTGAGCCTGTGTATGTTGTTGTTGGAGGAGGACGTGTGTGTCTGAGATGCAGAAATGCATGAATATGTTAAATGTCTTTGCTGGACGCTTTCGTCTCCAGTCGCCACAGCGTTTCTGTCGACAATAACAGTGATGATCGTAAGTATCAGACGTATTCCAGGTGCCGTATGCAGGTACCATCTCTTGGCCGTGTGTTGTTTGTGATGTCAGTCTAAAGCTCTCCGGAAACGGGGGTGAACAAAAACCAACATGATACTGCTTTCATTACTCGATTTAAGAAACTCCCAGCTGCAGTCCCTGCGCACACACATCGACATGGGGCCGCTCCGCTGCCAAAATCTCACTCGTTTCACTCAAAGCGTTATGAAACATAAACTCCAGAATATCCAAACGCCATTTATTATTGCTTTTATTGTGTTGCAGGTGTGAAATCGGTATGTGTGGATGACGGAAATCAAATAAAGTTGAAGGACAGAACATCACGTTTTCCAGTGCCAGGCGAAGTCTCGCAGCTCTGAGACAATGAAGTTCAGCTTTTCTCGGTAATTCCTATTTATTTGTAATGGTATGTTCCTGCAGCCTGCGCTCTGCGTCCGACTCGGCCCTGGGTCCTGTGTCGGAGCAACAATAGTAAAATAAAGTAGAAATCCTCTTCAGTCCAACAATTATGGGGCCTCTGTATGAGTGGTTGGCTCGTTTATGTAATGTAATGTTGTGACCGTTCCAAACCCAGAGCCAGGTGTTTTTGATTGTGGTGTAGCACGTCGGAGCGCAGCCGCTGCAGCGCGGCTCCGACCCCACAGGCCGGAGGAGAAGGAGTCTGATGAACCAGATGAGCCCGAGTGGGAGCAGGAGGCCCACGGTGTTTGCTGGCCTCCAGTTGTTAATGATTTGTTTTCTTTGATGGAAGGACGCCCTGCTCCGCGTAGAAACAACCACACCTGACTCTGGTTCCAGTGGATGAGGACAACCTGCAGATTCCTGTGTATTCAGCTCCTGTCATGACATCACTGATGAATATCGTTTTCTGACTGACCGTTTCAGACCCGGCACCTTTCACTCACAACGTGTTTTCTGACTGTGTCTTGTGAATCCGTTCCTGGTGATGTCACTACCTCAGCTTCCCTTCTGTCTGACGATGAGATAGATCCATCCTCATCAACAATCAAACTTTTCAATTCTTTCAAACTGGTCTGTAGGGGGAGAAGGCGCTCTTGTCGCCCTCTGGTGGCTGTGTTAGACTCTAGTATCATGACATTTTCCAATAATTCAGATTATTGTTCACGACACAATGAACAGAAGAGTTAATACAGCCGGGTTCTTCATGAGCACGTGACACTGACGATGATGGTTGCAATGGATGCACGTTTGAAATTCATCTTCTGCTGAGGTTGTTTCCCGACTGCAGCACGTGTCAACCATCGTTGGTCGCCAGCGGTGAGTGTGTGTGTGTGTGTGTGTGTGTGTCGTCGAGTCTCTAGAGGGAGGTCAATGAAATAAGTTCATTAAAGTGGTTTGTCTTCCTGCCGCTCTTTCATCTCCATCAGAAGAAAACATAACAACATTTGAAGGAGGTCCGTGACCAATGAAGAATGTATCACACTCTGCAGGCCGCAGATGGTCCTGGTTGACTTGTGTATACATCCTCTCCTCCGCCCCCACAGGTGCCTCGGCAGCGGTTAACATAAAGCAGAGAGATGTGAGAGGACAGACCTGCGCTCCACTGTGACACGTTTCACCAGCGACTTTTTCCAACAGGTGCCGTCACTCCGCTCCACGTTCAGAGGAACTCAGCATCTCATCCAGGTACGATATTTGTCCGACTGGAAACGTGCAGTCATCTGTGGCCGCTTTCCTGACCTCAGTCAGTCTTTTATTGTTTGTTTGTGTATTGTACTGGAAAGGTTCTAAAGCCTTTTTCATACTTTTTTTTGTTTAAATTGCTGATGTTTTGTGGGTTTGTGCATGCGTGCCAGGTATCCTCATGCTTCAGCTTCACCAGGACAAGCACTGAATGAGGATGAAACCTGTGGACTGGGGGTTATAGAGTTAATGACACACATTGTAAATAACGTTCCTTTATCCATTCACACATAGAACTTTGAAGGAACACAGTTTGTTTTTCACAAAAGAAGGATATTTGAATTTAGATGTTGCGGTTTGGACACACGGGCCAACGCTGGAGTGTCTTCTGTTGCTGTTTATGACACGTTTGAGGCTTTAATGTGTTGGTGGATCGAAAAGCTGCGGTTGTTTTCTCTCTCAGCCTTACAAAAGGTGATAAGTGTTTGGTCTTTTCTGTTTCGGGGTGGTGCTGCTGCTCATCGCTGTTCAATAGCATCATCCAATACGTCATAGCGCTCTGGACTCAAATCATTCTGACAGCCGCTTGGCTGAGTGAGATGAAACTTCTCTAAACACTCGTTTCTAAACTCGCCTGTGCAGTGAAGCTGCTTTGTGCTTTTGGAACGGTGACATGCACAAGTGCTCCAACCTGCTGCATGCCGCACTTAAATCTGACGTTTTCACTGCCGCATCTGTGTGCTAACCCACATTTCCCCAATAAATTATGACTTTCCCCCTGTTTTCCTCTAGTGTCAGTAAGCTTTTAAGACGCTTTGATTGAATGTGATTAAATCTGGTTCTGTGTTTTGGCATTAGAAGGCCTAAAAAATATTGTTTCATGTTGAAAACGATGTCGTGCACACAACATTACTTATGGAATCATACGTAATTTAGTTGGTCACAAATCCCCGCTGAAAGAGTTTCTCACAGCAGTTTGACTTGTCAAACACAGGGGTATTCAGTAACGTTAATGATGGCTGCATTCCCTTTAGGTGTCCCCGTGCCAGGACTCTGCTTTTGTGCACGCTGGCTCACTGGCATGATTTTCTGGGCCACCTAAATGGAACTGAGCCATCATTAATGTTATTAGTTACACCTGACAAGTCCGACTGTCTGCTGTGTGAAAGATCTATATCAGCAGATGTGCTCCACTCCACTTTAAGCTGCTCGCTCACAAGTGAGTCAGGAGGAATTTACTTCATAACACTGTGCATCTCCATGGCGACAGGCCCCATATGATTGTGATTTAAACTCGTTGGTTTCCCACTCGGTTCGCAGTAAAGCTCACAGCATCAATTAGAAACGACACGTTCTCGCGTCCTGGCTTTTATTTCTGATTAATTATGTTGCTATTAGCTATCGGCTCTAAGGGGTGACACACACACACACACACACACACACACACACACACACTCAGTGGACTTGCTCCTCAGCGTCAACCACATCCAGACGTGATGGTATCTAGTGATCACATCCAGGCCTCTGGTTCTGTAAACGTCACTGCACTGATAAAAACATACCCTCCTTGGTGGAGGTAATTATTTGCATAATGGTGCGTTGGCGCCACCGACAGGATATGTTTCATGTTAACGCTGCAACAATAGAAGAAGAAACTAAAGATGAATGGGTCCTTCCATCTCCCATAAAACTGACATGATACTGACAATGAATAATTCCTTACATCTCATCTATTTATACGTGTGTGTGTGTGTGTGGTTCCCTCCCAGAGGAAGCAGTGTTTTGTTGGAAACGGAGTAGAAGTGATCAAAGTTGAAGGGTGTTTAGAAAAGCCAGTGTCTCTGTTTTCCTTCACAAACACGTCTCACTACGTTCCGTTTGTTTACATCTTGATCATCTGACACATCTGCTTCATTTTTTCAGATGACGCCATTTTCCCAGAACTCCAGCAGTCACATCTTCTCGATTACAATCAACGCGAGGGACGCGATAAAGCACAGAACCAAAAGCTGCGCTTTTTGAGTTGTATTTCTTCTCCGTGCGTTCAAAGGACCAGTCACGTGCTTCTTTTTGTCACGTAGAGAATGTAAACGCTTCGGTGAGATGTAATAAAACATATTCGTCATGCTCGTTGATGTCAGTCAGTACGTAGGGCGCCTTAATCAAATAAAGACAATAAAGCACCATTATGCATTTGCTCAGCCACCAGCATTTATTGGATCCAGAAATCTGGCACAGGACAGAGCTGCTTCACACACGCAAAGAAATATTAGAGCTGCATGGTGTTTACTGACAGCAGGACCGACTGAGACGGACAGAGACAGGCACACTGGATTCTCTCACTCCTCAGCACGTCAGAGCAGCTCATTGGTCCTTTTGGAGCTTCCTCCGCTACTACGAGGCCTCACATCACCCTTAACCAAAGACAAATAGCAATAAATGCTCTGGCAAAAGGAGAGAAGCAGCTGTGACTGTGTCTGTGGCCCTGTGTCCTGTGACGGTATTCTTTAATCCTGACACCTGCAAGCCATTCCATCATGATTTACAGTGGGGAAATGCAGACTGGGGGCCGGGCGGCCACCAGAGGAAGTGTTTTCACAACAAATGATGGGGAACACATTGTTGTTTCTTGCAGGCCAGGCATTTGTAGTTTGTTAGCCACTAACATATGGATAA
Organism: Aeoliscus strigatus; assembly: GCA_901007665.1. NCBI lineage: Eukaryota > Metazoa > Chordata > Actinopteri > Syngnathiformes > Centriscidae > Aeoliscus > Aeoliscus strigatus. The sequence goes on from CAAKHB010007268.1 coordinate 31,213, forward strand.
CTTATTTGTCAATGAAAGCCTTGCCAGAAAATAAAAATAAGCTTCTCAAGAGACCCTCAGAAGGTTGTTTTTTTTGTTTTTTTTTTGTATGGATGCACTCACTGCCTGATTTGAGACCGGAAAGAGTCAGGGAGTGTGTGAGTGGAAAAGAGAGAGGAGCCGTCCAAAGACAAATAGACTGGAGGTTTTGGGACAGGATGTGGGGTTCACATGAATAATCATTAGCAGGATATCTGCAGACAGGAGGAGCAGAGCCCCCCCCCCCCCCCCCCCCCCCCCCCACCCCCACCACCCCCCCCCCCCCCTTTTTTTTTAAA
>CAAKHB010007269.1:0-31949 GCA_901007665.1 Aeoliscus strigatus
TCTCTCTCTCTCTCTCTCTCAAACACACACACACACACACACACACACACACACACACACACACACACACACACACACACACACACACACACACACACACACACACACACACACACACATTCTTCTTCAATTACTTTTTTAAAATGTGAATTGCAACCGGACAGTCCACCCTCATTGACAGCGCGTTTCCTTATAAAACAAGGAATTAAGTTGTGTTTTATTTTCATTTGGGTGGTTTTTGTGTTGTGTTGTATAACAACATGAACGTTTTCTCACATCATTTCTTCTACATCACTGCCCGGAGCCCTGGTCGCTACATCCCCTTCATTTATGTCCATTCTCTCCAGCTCAATCGGCAGCAGGAAGCTGAGGAAATCTGATCCAGGAGCAGAGAGGAAATAAAACAGGCGGAGGGGTAAGATGGTTCACTGATAAAAGCCAAGAAGAGGACACGTATGGGACAAGCGGACACTGTGGCCTGCGTACGTAAATCCTGCTGCTGTCATCGCTTCCTGCCCACACTGTGTCAGCTAGTGCTCCTCTCTGTTATCTATCGTCACCCAACTGACAGGGACGGACATTTGGCCCATCTTGAATTACAAACTGAAACAAGTTGAATTTTCTTCAACACATTTGGAAGCACTTGAGAAAAAAATTGATTTTTCTTTGCAATTGTCTGAAAACAACTTGTTGAACCAAATCATACTGCAGCCAGAGAAAGTTAGATTCAAGAAAGAGAATGTATAAGAGAGTGTTTCTATGTAAGGAAATACACTATTAACTACATTCATTTCTATAATTATGTTGAATGTCAAGATGTTAACTGCTGAACACTAATAATTCAGTCTTACTAATGACAGTGTGGCCACTGTGACAGCTCACTCAGAGTGAAACCAAAGGATCAGATTTCCAGCTGCTGAGTGAACAAAAGGCAGTCACACAAGCAGTTTGGGAATTGTACGGAAAATAATCAACAGGGGATTGACACTTGCTCTCCAGATATTTGATTGTATGTCAACCGTAAAGGTTGGTATGCAAAAATCTGACTGGGACACTGTAACTTGTAAAATTGTAACACTGTAAATTTACTACAGATCTTTTACACATAGTTTTAAATGGCATGAATAATTTATGAACATTAAATGTTATTCGATACTTTTACACCTGGAATTTCTAAACATGTCGAGCCCTGGGTTTGTCTCAGTGACTCTGGTTAACCCCATAATGAACTTCATGACTCAATTACCTGCTGCAAATGGATTTAAAAGATTTATTTTATTGTGCCAGAGAAAGCAACTGCCATCAATAATTACTTGTATGGTTAACATACATGCATGCGTATATATTGGCAGAGGCTTGCAAGACAAGTACGCACACACACACACGTTACTCTCGAGCCTTAGCAAGTGACACTAATTTAATAAGGGTTAAATCCGAAGGGACAACTCAAGAAAGATTCCATTACAAGTTCTGACAGGCAGAAATATTTGGATAAATCAGTTTGGTTGCAACTGAATAAAACAAACATCCGAACAATGTTGTTCAGTTCAACACAAGACACCAGTTTCATTTCATTTGTTGCCTTTGTGTTATTCCCCACGCGCTCTCTCGTCCATGACATCAAATAAGTCCCTCAAGTACTGATTTCTCTTTCGCTGCTCTCAGACACAGTGGCATTTAACTGATAAACACTTTAAACCATGAAGCACACCAAATTTAGATTCTGATGGGAGAAATGTAATGTTTTAAATAGAATAACTGATGATGCAGCGCTAACAATCATTCAAAGATACTGAACGTTTTATACTGAGCTGTTGGATCGCATTACAAAGTATAAAGGTTTACGCTTTTTCTGGTAAGTCTCTAATGAGCTCAAGAGAAATAGTTCAAATGAGGACTGCTTGTTTGAATTCACCACTTAAGACGCTTCTCCAGGACAAGGCAAAGGATTTAGGTCAAAAGGTAAACCGGAGCAGATTGGACATGCAGGACCAGGACATGCAGATGTATGTGTCTGCTTGTGTCTACACCTCAGTGTACGCAATGTCTGCTGTGGCTCGAAGGTGTTTGGACAGAATAGTCACTTGGAACCAGAACCAGTAGTGAACAAGTGAACAAGTCGGTGGGTCCTATCCGACCACATGCTGATGTTTCAGTGCATGTGCAGCATGTGAACAATGTCACCTAAGCTGAGTATGTGCTCTGACTGCCATCTTTGTGTTTGCAGTCAGTTTACTTGGCGCCCTGCAGGCGCTGGTTCAAGCATAGCAGCTGAGAGGTCTGAGCATTTAATCTCACACACCTTTGGCCTTTTGCACTCATTTAATTAAGAAGCTCCCGGCCCTCTGGCTTTCACGAGTTCAAATTAATTACTCAGAAATGCAATATAATCTGACTTATGACCCAGAACATCTCTCAATAAGTGCAAGGATGTTTAATTAGACTTAGAAAATAAGATACGTCTTAAGACATAAAAACGTCCCTCATCTTACCGTCAGATAAAACAGTGACTGAAATTCATTGAAACACATATTCCACTAATGCAAACAGACAGAGCAAAAACTGAGAAAATTACTACATTTAAAAGATGTGGACAGGCATCTGAAACAAGGTTGGTAAACTGCAAGGAAAGATGTAAGTTCTCAACAGTAGTGGTGTGTTTCCTCAAATGGCCTGAAGCCTGCAGATGTCATTAGTTTAATCAGCTCTAATGGGGGATTTTCTTTCTCCTGTGCTCACTGTATGCTGGTGCTGTATGCTGGTGCTTTCTTCTAACATTCTTATTATGTTCTGGGATTCTGAGAAGTAATTTACTCATCAACTTGTCCCTACTACAACTAGAAGTTTAATCATGTTGTTGAAGTACAATGTCTCAGGAGTGAATAGGGCCAGTGGTCAGAAATAGATGTAGTGTTCATCCAGTGTTCATTAGTGTTCATCAGCCTCTGGTGGCATGTTTCAGTACAGATAATACATGGTTTCCTTCTTTTTAGTTGCTCCTTGTGATGCTGATGTAAGTGGTGAAGTTGTAACTGCACAGACCTCACCAGACATGCAAGATGGCAGCACTCGAGACCGCTATATCTGCCCTTTTTCCTTTATCTTTTCACGGCCTTTGCCTCAACCTTCAGATCTCCATGGTAACTCAACAAGTTCAGGATAGATGTGGACATGAAATTACATGAAAGTGACAGTGAGAAGTGGAATGAATTCAGAAAAACCTCACAAAGAAGGTGAAGTTGTTGATGTTCAGACGTAAAGGTTTGTACTATTAAAACTTAAGTGTTCAATCAGTTTCTCATTCAGCTAGCATTTGGTAGTGACACAGGTACAATGAAAAGCCATATGTTCATTGATAAAGCAATAAAACAGTAAACTAATGCATTAACATAAACAAGTGGTGTTCTCTTGTTTCATTTTGGTGGTAATTCACAGCATGGTGGAAAAAGTGGCATAAAATGGAAAAAGCATGTACCAATTCAAACTTATATAGAATATATATATATATATAGATATATAGATAATATAGAAAGACATCATCGAACTAATATTTCATTTTACATGAAAAGTGTCAGCGTGGCAATTTCTGTACATCAAACAGGTTTCAAACAAAACTGACTCCTAATTGAAATGGGTCCAACTGCCAAACAGCTCAGTTCACTTCATTTAAAAAAATAAAACTACTCAGTAATATGATCCTTTGATTAACAACCCTCTCAGCCAACAGTCCCCAGACTAATTTTGGAACTTGAATGGATAAGAAGGTTGTTTTTTCTTCAGGTGATTTGAATAAAATATTCCTCTCTTCATCATTCAGCACCTTTCCTCCTTCCTTTCACTCACCCTGCATGCAGAATTTGAGCTCTTTAGGGTCGGTGACGGTGCTGGCCGCCATCCTTTCAGGCACCTTCCTGCTCATGCGGTTGTAGTTCCGCCGCTTCTTCGTCTCGCCCCAGAGGTTGGAGCCGCCGTGCATGCTGGGAATGTTCAGCACAGCGATCCCCTCTAAGGACGTGTTGCTGAGGTCCAAGATGATCCCGTCACACTGAAGTGAAATTAATATTAAAGATGGAACAATAATAATTCAGAGGAAAAACAGATTAAAAAAAATTCAGATCTAGTATATTTAGATCCTTGATCTTCTAGTATGAATTTCTCTTTGAAATCAATGGCATCTATCAATCTACCTATCTATGCACTGCATGTATTTATCACCTCTGCAAAGGAGGTAATGCTGTTGTTGGCGTTTGTCTGTCCGTCTGTCTGTTCACAAACCCGAAAAGTTATGAACATTTATATGTGACATTTTCAGGAAATGCTGATAATGGCTCAAGGAACAGGTGATTAAATGCTGAGAGTGTTATGGAACCATCTGGATACAGGGATTTTGAAGGATTCTTTAACATTACATGATAGGGCCATTTTCAGCATATGTGTATATAACTCCACAATATCAGTAGTGGACTATGGCACAATTGATGTGCATTTGGCTGTTACTCAGAGATGGAGTAACAACACATGCTTTCTTGGTAAAGGAATCTATCGATGTAGATAAAATGTTAAATGATAAAAAGGTTAGGTATATTAATATTTGGTGTAATTCAAAATATTAAAAAATATTGGGGGAAACTTACAATTTAGGTGTAAATGAGCTGCTTGGCGGAGGCCTGCACTTTCTAGTTTGCATTATTATTTTAATAATTACATTGAATACAGTTTAAAGTTATCTATAGTAAATATTGCCTCTGTTTGGTGTATGTAACTAACACAATGGCAATAAAATATAAAATGACACATAAAATACATCAAAGTCTGATGAGCTTAGAAATATGCCAAACAAAATAGGACAGGAAATGAAAGAAAACTAGGTATTCTCGGAGTATGTTGGTAAATTGGTAGTATGACGGTAAATATCTACCTATATTTTGGACATTAGTTTGTTTGGCTTGACTCTGGAGTTCACAAATAGTTCAAACACAGCAGAGAATGTCACGCTGCTGTGACTCAACATGCACGCCTGATTGGTGCCAGGTTAAAGCAAACACAGAAATACCAGACTAGCACACACCCACGACGTGACGGCACGGCACAGACATACCATCACTATGTATCTCTGCAGAAGATGTTGAATATGATACATACGCGTGCCTGCATTCATGGGTAACACACACAAACACACATAAGTGCAGACACAGCTGTCTTTACTTCACTTTCCCCTCTGTTATGAAATGTATACAACAGCTCCACTGTTTACTGTGACCTGAAATCTAAAGTGTTACCAGTGTTCATTTAAATGTCACAATGAGAGTGTGAGGCCTTTTACACTCTACAAGTCCTACAGTAACCAACCCAGTCATAAGATGACATTTTGACATGAAAAGCACCACAGTATCTAAACACAAATTACATAAAGTTTCTACAGGCAGCACCTGTCCAGTATATTTGGGCTGAGTTTGTAGAGACGTACTTCTTCCACTCACCTCAACCTCAATGCATTCATTAAGTTTCTTGCAGGTGGCTGAAATGGTCTCAGTGGTGCCAAACTCAAAGTACCACAGCTTATTCTTCATTCTGAGGAGACAGATACATTTTGACTGACACATCAGGAAAATACTGACACAGGGATGAGTTCTCTGTCATAGGCCTACGGCCTGTTTCGCTTCGGGTACATTGGGCACATATTGAAGCTGTCTGGTGCTTTGAGTCATCTCACATTTAAAAAAACTGACAATGCAGGGCAGCTCGCAGCCATGGTACCGAAGAGGTCAACAGTCCATCATAGCACCTTAAAGCCTTCATTTTCAGTAAATCACCCACCAGCCTACTCTGTCAAATTCTGCTGTTGTTGGCTTTATCGTCAAAACATCGCTGTTCTCATCTGTGCTCACATGCCAGGAGTCGAGACATTAACATTGCCGCTGGTGGGGACACACAGTGAAACTCTGCTGGTGGAGACTTTATCATCAGGGTAAATATTATTGTAAATCACAACATTCAGAACCACCCACAGGTCTGTCAGCGCGATGCATCATTTCTGCCCCACAGATGCTTTTGTAAGAGGTGACCTGATGGATGTGGCTTTGTTTGAAGATTTACACTTGTGGGGCAGACAATAGTGTATTAGTATTAATAGTAGTAATGTATTCATATACATTTCACTCAAGTTTTTTATGACCAATTTTAAATTGCAATAGAGATGGTGTTCCGTTTTTCAGCAGACCTTCTCTTCGCTTTTCTCTGTAGCCTCCTGATATGTGAGGCATCACCATTGTGTTTTACAGATGTTATTAAAAGTTGTTTGGTGTATTGACTTGGCTGTTTAATTTGTGTTTGATAAGATGCTGGCAGCTTTCAGATGACAGTAGCATACCATTTTAGGTTCCTAAATCAGTTCATCATCACTCATTCAGCCTCTTATCAAAATTTCCTTCTTTCTTACAATGGGTGTTTACAGGCCAACTGGTCATAAAACGCCCCCCAGCTGATTGGGAGGGAAAATGATCAAGCGCTACAATGTTTAACTTGGAAACTGATCAGAACTTCAAATACACTCTCTGTCTTCTGCACTGAGGGCCATCAGTTGCTAGTCTGTGTAATAAAGAGGTGTTATCATCAATGATTAAGGCCATGATGGAAAAAGAATCATTTTTAAAGGACAAATATGCTACAAAGATCACGGAGAAATGAACAGAGCTTAAAAGGAGATCTGTGTGGACTGACAGAAAGACACACCATGCTCAGTAGCTAGTCTGCCATTGTTTAATGTGAGGTGGTGCTATGGTGTCATCGGCTCTGGAAAGATGCGTATAGGTTGTACAGGCAAACGTAATGGTGGCGTCTTCAGATTTGTTCACTCTGAGATCTGGTTGAAATTATTATATTTGGGCTTCCAAGATGCCAGTTCCCTGTGGATGAAACGTCCAAACGATTAAAAATGAAAACAAAAAACAAAAATCAAAACGTTTGCAGACATTCCTGAAGTCATCTCCATGTGGACAAGGCCTTAATTCCTGAGCTGAGGTCAATTTGTCACTCCTTCAGAAAACAGAGCCCCCTGTATTATTCTCAAAATGAGACATACATATTCGTTGGCCTGTGGATTTGGAGCTGATACTGACAACATCACTATTGACACAACAGCTTCATATCATGTGGGCATATCAGAGACAGGTTTCCGTGTAACAATGGCGACGCTGAAGATGAGATGCAACCAATCACGGTACTGTTTCAAGGACCTTTAATTTTCATCTGCACTTCTGCAACTTCTCTGCTAACTGATTCACTGTTGTACTTGTTGTACTTGTACTTCATGTTTTTCAACATTTCGCAATCTCTGTCATACATCCATATCCCCCCACAAAGCTGTGCCAAGTCAGGGGATTAGGAGCATGATAAATTGAGATCATAATTAGGAATGGTTGCAGTTGTCAATTAAACAAGCTATCTAACGTCATGAAGCCGTTTCCACTTGAGATGCCCTGTAAAATAATGTTATTAACTCATTTCTTTCATATGGACAAAGAGCAGCAGGTAAACAGAAGGCACTCAGCTGCATTATTCCTATTTCACGAATTACAGCATTTTGTGACGGGCTTGAACAGGTAAGAAGAAGGTAAATTACAAAAGGATGATTGAAATCATGCATTTAAAAAAATCACAGAAAAATAATCAAACTTATTCAAATCGACAGCTTTTGTAAAGACTTTCATAAGGACCGAATAGATGGCAAAGGGAGTGTCTGGTTTTATCAGAGACAAACAAACAAACACATAATAGCATTTGATGGAAACTTACCCAAAATGATTCATTTGTGATTCATTTAAATGTTAGGAGTAAGACCAGAGTGTTTGGAAGCTGATCCCCACCAAACCAAGAATGTGTCTATTGAGATTTAAATGAATTCTCTTTGTTTAAAGGGTAAGATGCAAAACTAAGGAAGGTGAAACCATGTTGTTATGGAAACATAGCTCAATAGCTTCAGGAAAGCTTGATGGCTCCAAAACGTTGTAGCTAGATCTCTACCCAACACGTGCCCTTTGTGACCATTCCCTCCCTACTGATAACCATCTCATTTAATCCCTGATATGGGCAGTGACCTTTTGACCCACCTCCTGTTTCCTACCCATCCTCCCCCTTTAACTTTTTGTCAGGAGAGGATGTCACCCTATTTGTTAGTGCAAAGGTAGCTTGGGTGCTCTCCGATCTCCCTCTAAACCCCTTCAACCAGCAACAGTGAGTCAACATGAATGAGCTGTGGCTGTACCAAAAGGTCATAACACAACTGTCCGAGGCTCTTCACCCCCTTCGTCGTAGCTGGTGAACTGGAGTGATTCATGAGCTAACATAGGAGTTAAAACCTCTGGCTTATTCATCATGTTTCATCATGACATTTTTCGATCATCTGGAGATTGACTGAATGCAAGGAAAGCAATCTTAGTCAGAATTTAGAAGGAGAAATCAAAACAATATGGACTGGCTGTATTGTGTTCCAGGAAAAACAACCCTCCCAGGGTGTTTGACACGCTCATAATATCTCTCTCTGTCCCCATTGATGTTAAATGAATGCGCTGTCATTTGTTTGCAAATAAAAATGTATGTCAGTTATAGCCCCGGACACATTTGCATTTCTCTTAAGAGTGTGATTACAGGGATGACATCCTATATGTTCCTATGTCACCTTTACTTAGAGCGGCCCACTTGTGTTTATACTCAAGATGGATCTCACTGCCAGGTTGGATCAAGGCTTCAGGGAATACAACACTGGCTGCAGTGTTGTGGGGCCGAGGTCAACGAGGTGCTGACATCTGATCTCCACTAGTCCAAACTGGTGATAAATGTTTGTGACCTTTTCTTTTGGGGTTGACGTGGCTGCTTAAAACATAGAGCTAATGATGCTATGTGTTACTTGCAAAAAGAGGTGAAGCCGTTTTCAGTGTCAAAATTGAGTCTGGATGTTAAACATTCAAGTCAGTGTGGACATTCACCATGCAGCATCCACATTTCTGCCTTATACAGACATGGAAGAAAGTTGTTACCTAACTTGTGACATACATATCTTGTTCTGTATTTGGGAAATGGATATCCGATCGAAACACCCAGTGTGAAAACTCATAATCACATGGGTCTATGCCCTCCCGCAGGTTTGGCTACTGTGACCATAAGTTGTGGAGCTCTGTAAGGAGAAGTGTCAGGAATCACACGCCCCCTCTGTTCCAACAAGCTCAGGATGACAGTGTGACACTTGAGGGGGGTTTATGTGCAAGTGGACAAGTGGGGGATGGTGTGATGAGAGAGAGAGAGACACACACATAGGAGCAGAGATCATGTGGGTTGTGAGTGTCAGTGAGGACAATAGAGCACTGAGCTAATGTTGCCATGGGCCTCCGTCACCAGGCCAAAGGTGATCTATCATCTTGTCACCCATAGAGAAAAAAACACTCGTTCCGCACACTGACTCCTTTCAATTAAAAGTGTTATAAAAGGGATGGATATTGCCAAGCCATCCGTCAGGCTACAATAGAACAGTTGTAGTTGTCCATCAGCTGTCTGTTGCTCTGTGGGAGCACTAAAAAAGAAAATTTAAAGAACAATAACAGCAGTGTTCAGTCACTTTAAATGTGTTGATTAGCACGCAGTAATGGAGTAAACTTGTTCTCTGGGGTTCCATGTTGTTCCCTCTGTATTTTTGTTGCTTCTGACCTGTATTCATCACTACAGAACCTCAACCTTAGCTAGCAACAATGTTATATATTAGCAGCTATCATGACGAAAGGAGCCACAGTAACTAAGCTAGGAGATAAATTTAAGATCATCCGCATCTACGCAAGTTAAATGTCACATGGATGATAGACTATTTCAACCGTGGACCAGAGGGCCGGTCTGTTAGTAAAGACATGACAAGCTACTGGAGGCTAACGGCGTCATGGAAATTAAGCTTAATGATTTCGAGGGGCGATCTCGCAGGCTTAACATCGAGATTGTGGGTATTAATGAGCATATATATATATATATACATATATACATCTATATGCTATATGCTCTATATGCTCTATATACTGGATAGCTCAGTAGGTTAGCTCTGAGCACTGAGTTAAATGGGCTACTGGAACAAGACACTCATGGAGCAGGGCAGAGAATATGGTACTGATGGAGTGTTACTACGGGAGTAACCCCAGTGAGAGAGGGTACATGCAGAGGATGTGGGAGAAAAGGTTGAATTGAATGAGAAGGTGTGTCCAAACTTTTGACCTGTACTGCATATCAAGGAGATGCTCTATCCCCCTTGCTGTTCTGCATAGGCCCAAACCCCCTCAGCCAGATCATCTCAAAGAGTGGCTATGGATACCAGTTCCGAAGTGGAACATCCATCAGCCACCTCCTCTACATGGATGACATCAAGCTGTATGCCAAGAATGAGCGTGATATTGATTCCCTGATTCACCTCACCCGGATCTACAGCAAAGTCATCTGGATGTCATTCAGACTAGATAAATGTGGGCAGATGATAGCTAGAGGAAAGGTGATCACAACTGACGGGGTTGACCTACCTGAAGGGAACATTGCAGATGTGCAGGAAAGCTACAAATACCTGGAGATCTCACAGGCAAATGAGGAGGCAGCTCGGAAGTCAGCCACAGCCAAATACCTCCAGAGGTTAAGACGGGTCCGGAGAAGTCAGCTGAACGGCAAGAATAAGATCCAGGCCATTAACACCTATGCCCTGCCATTGATCAGATACCCAGCTGGTATAATATCCTGGCCACTGGAAGAGATACAAGCCACTGATATCAAGACAGGGAAGCTCCTTACCATGCATGCAGGGTTTCACCCCAAGTCCAGTGTCCCAAGGCTGTACACAAAGCGAAAGGAAGGGGGCCGAGGACTAGTGAGTGTCAGCACTACTGTCCAGGAGGAAACGGCGGACCTCCAGGAATACATCAGGAAAATGGTCCTCAACGATCAACTGCTAAGTGAATGCCTCAGATGCCCAGTAAAGATGAGGGCCCAGAGGGACTATCATGGAAGGACAAGCCCTTGCATGGCATGTACCATCGGCAAATAGAGGAAGTGGCTGATATCAAGAAAACATACCAGTGGCTGGAAAAGGCTGGACTGAAGGACAACACAGAGGCACTACACATGGCTGCACAGGAACAGGCCCAGATGCAATAGAGGCCGGAGTCTACCACACCAGACAAAACCCCAGGTGCAGGCTGTGTAGAGAAGCCCCTGAGTTAGTCCAGCACATCACAGCAGGGTGTAAGATGCTGGCAGGTGATGCATACATGGATCAGCATAACCAGGTAGCGGGCATAGTGTACAGGAACATCTGTACTGAGTATGGATTGGAGGTCCCAGGGTCCAGATGGGAGACACCCCCAAAGGTGACAGAGAACAAACAGGCCACGATCCTGTGGGACTTCCAGATCCAGACTGACAAAATGGTGATGGCCAATCAGCCTGACATAGTGGTGGTGGATAAACACCAGCAGAAAGTGGTGGTGATAAATGTAGCAATCCCCAGTAACAGCAACATCAGCAAGAAGGAACACGAGAAGCTTGAGAAATATCAAGGGCTGAAATAGAAGATAGAGAGGATGTGGTGTATGAAGGCAACAGTGGTACCAGTGGTGATTGGGACACTAGGGGCAGTGACCCCCAAGCTGGGAGAATGGCTCCAGCAGATACTAGGAACAACATTAGAGATCTCTGTCCAAAAGAGAGCAATGCTAGGAACAGCTTAGATCCTGCGCAGAACCCTCAGGCTCCCAGGCCTCTAGTCTAGTATTTATATATATATGTGTGTGTGTGTATGTGTGTGTGTGTATGTATGTATATTCCATCTACTTTAGCAGGTCCAGTTCTCCTCTAAGGCTTGAGGGCCATCCTTATGCTCAAAACCGTTTGTAAGTCCATGATTGTGGATCCTGCTGGGAGACAGTATGTGCTTGTTTCCGTTTCTATAAATTCTATCTCCTTTAAATATTTTGATTGCCCTGATTTCAGAGAATAAGATTAGACAATCCATTATTGCCCCCCAAAGGGGGAAATATACTGTACATTGTCACAGCACCAAAGCTGTAGCTGCTAAGAAACTACAAGTTAAATACACATAACGTTTAATAACATTCAGTAAGAACTGGTGATATATTTACATAAGTATAGTAATAGTGGCTTTATTATGTTGACTTTTTGTCAATACCAATGTTTCTTAAAAGCTGGGGACATTTTATTGATTATTTTAAACAACAGAATAGACACCTGGTTGGTTGATTATATAACACTGTTATAAAACAAATTCCACATTTTGTATTTTGTTTCTTTCTCCTGTCTTATTTAGCTGAATTATTAGTCAAACTGTATATATCCAGAGCGAATTCGTTCTTGTTTTTGTTGTATAAGTATGACCGTGTCTACTGCTCTACTGTACTTTGGTCAGGCTGCAGAATAAACCTCACAAAGACAAGTTGTCTTTCACTCTTTGCATCTTCTCTCCATCGGTTCAACAAAATATTCCACAACATGTATCTGAGGGCGGTTTTCCATTGTTATCATCTTTTTTGTTTGTTGTTTAATTTGTTTGTTACGGACTGGTCAGCACAGCCTTTTTTGTTTTTTGTTTGTTTGTTTTTGTTGGGGGGGCTGTTTCTGTTTCTCTTTCCTTTGTACTTATTAAAATGTTCATGACTTATTTTTCTGTTGTTGTTTTCAAAAATTGTGTTGATTAGATTGCTGGTATTATTTGGTGGCAGTGCTGGCTTGTAGCTGCAGTTGGATCACAGCCAAAACAGGCTCACACAAGCAGTTGTCAGCCGGCAGAATAAAAATTATTATTTATCATCACTTATTATCATAGAAAAAAAATCAACAGTGATGAAGTTGTGATGGTTTTATGAAAAAGAATGTGAGCTTCATGTGCCTCCACATAAATGCTTTGCCTTTGTCCCTTGTTTAATGCATGAACGCAAAGCCCCCAGAGAGCACAGGTGTCTTTCTTTTATCTTCATCGCTTGCTCTTCCTTCTGCCTGTGATGTTGGAAATAGATATGGGACTGAGGATGGAAACTTTGGCATTAATTATTGAATTTCAAAATGAAAACAAGCCAACTTGCTCTTCCCTTTCTTACTCTTCCAGTGCTCAGCCTACTATAGGTATTCCAAGTGGAGTGGAGGGAAGCATGCTGTTATCATACAGACAGCATGAAACACCGGTCTGTGCACCATCCAGCCATTAGTCCCCTAGTCATTCTCCTCCTCATCCCTGCTTTTCTAACGCCATCACACTGTGCTTCCCTGGTGCAACGGTCCCATTCATCTTAGACCTCCAGCCTACTGCACTCGCTGCCATGAAGTTTTACGTTTTTTTTATGTTTGCAAAAGATAAAAAGCAAACAATAAAACAATAAAAGCAAAGTATTCGTTTGAGCTATTTGTGCAGTTTGTAGATTGTTGTAGATGTTTTCATTATAATCATATGTTTAATGTTTTCATTGCTAGTCCATTTACTTCAATTGTAAAACACATTTTTCCATTATTTTATTATCTATTATTCCACCAAGTAATTTGGAGAGAGAGAAGAGAAACCGTGTTTGGAGAGGGGATAATTTAGAGGGATGGACAAGGAGGGGGAAGAAAAAACGAGTGTGACACATTGTTCCGGAATTCTAAAAATATAGCTGATTTTTTCAAAAGAAATGCGCCTGTTTTTTGGAGCACGATACACACATAACACCTTGACAGTGCTATACTATCTTGTTTAGTATATTTAAGGTTTACTGATAATATTTGTGGTCTGTCACAAGTGGTTTAGAGTTTATGATGCACTTGTTGTATATGGTTTTTGTTACCAGCATGGAAGAAGCAACAACATCCTTTTTTTGTTGCCAAACAAAAGTAACTCACTAAAAAGTGGTGCTGCTAACTGAGGCGTTAACTGGAGTGAATCATCAATCAGCTCCCTTCTTGCCTGATACATGACCGCAGCAGCAATTACTGTAAGAACTGGTAATTAAAAGCCCAACTTTTGTTCACAGATTGAGAATGTCTGAGGAAGACAGATTTCATATCTGAATATAACTCTGTCTGAATTCAGCGTTCTGGACTTGTGCTCCTCAGGGTGGTGTGTCATCGCTGAGGTATTCCTCTTTCTCTGACTCTGCTGGTTACTCACTCTCCCCACTCCCTGTATGGCAGAGTTGTATAATAATTAATTGGACAGCTATGCACCTACAGGCTGCCATTTGAAAATATCTCCAATGCTATGAGAGTGATGTGAACATCCATTTTATCACACCTGTCTTTATCTGTTCTTATCCAGCTCTCATGCATGGCTCTAGACTCTGCACAACCTGTGGACTGTCTGGCTGAAAACTCTTCTACCTGCACCAACCAACAATACAACGGCAAACAGCTGCATTATGTCCATGGCAAACAGAGATGAAGCCCAGTTGCATATACTCTGACTCAAATGAGGCACTGTCAATATATTGACTCAATGGAACGGCAGGATCGGCACAATTATTGATTCCTGGATGAGTTCAGTGTGATACTGGGAGTCCAAACATGCTTGGGCAGGAAAAGTCCATCTCCTTAATTCATTCATTTAGAAATAGCCTATTGTCTCACCTGCTGTTGAACTTCTCAGGGTGCTTCTCTCGCATCAGATGAAAGCGATGGGCTATAGAGGCGTCCTATGGGAAAGAAACATATGTTACTGCTACTTAAATGTTACTGCGAGCTAAGAAAACAAACATTTTCTTTTCAGAATTTATGATTGAAATGATTGATGGAATAAAAAAAACCCAAAATGAAAGCTACAGTCAACAGACAATGTGTACAGGCAAAGATAAGGTAATGGTGTGTTAATACAACTGTATCTATCAAGGACATTTCCAAAAACAAGGTTGACAAGGTGCTTTTCACAATGAAGGCAAATTTCACAATACAGCACCACTTTACTGTGATGGTATCTAATTTCATAAACAAGCACTACTGAGGTATAGTGGAGACATCTAAATGTATAACATACACAATAGTCTTCTTCTCCTTTCGGCTTTGTCCCTCTTCAGGGGTTGCCACAGCGAATCATCGATTTCCTTTCCCTGTTCTCTGTATCCTCTACTCTGACTCCAACTACCTCCATGTCCTCCCTCACTGCATCTATAAACCTCCTCTTTGGCCTTCCTCTCTGTCTCCTACCTGGTAACTCCATCTCTAACATTCTCCTACCAATGTATCCACTGTCCCTCCTCTGCACATGTCCAAACCATCTCAATCTAGCCTCTCTAGCTTTTTCTCCTAACCTTCCTGTCTGTGTTGTCCCTCTGATGACCTCATCCTGTCCATCCTGGTCACTCCTAACATAACATACACAATAGTAATAATAATAATAATAATAATAACTGATGAATAATAAATTGACGTTGAGTTCTGGTAGCTTTTTCTGCTATATTCCTTTCGACTCCATGTGGGTGAGTTTGTATCAGCATCACATGGCGAGATGTCTGTCCTCCGGGGCAGAGCCGACTTGATCAGTCACAAGGGTGGCCTATGACCTCACTTATTGATGGACATTAAGGCCAGCAGGGGTCACCGTGTGACACCACAGCATTATCATTGAACTATATTTTAAAAAAACGAGTATGAAATGGTTCTTTTATAATTCAAAAAACTGCACAAAGTGACGATTAAATAATCAGATCCTTTTCAGAAGTGTTTCGGACATGTCTTATTTCCAGAAAGTCTCCTGTTCAATCTACGTGCGCTGTAGACACATACAGCATACACACACGCACACACACATCAAGGAGCTGTGTTCTGGACACTTGAGTTTTGAGTGAATGTGATCAATTTAACAGACTGGGCCTTGATTTGTCTGGTGGCTGAGCTTAACCAGAGCTGCTTCTGCTGCACACAGGCCCTAAGAAGAGATCTGTCCTTGGCAGATAAACAGCCCGTGTATCTGACAAAAGATTCACCAAGACACACAGAATCAGAGATTGCATCGACTACATGTCAGTGATAAGGTCAATGTTCCTCCATCATGTGACGGAGCCGGTACGCTGCACCAGAAGAGGGTGGATGGACAGTATCACTCTGTGTCAGTGCTGGGTAATGACGTTAATGTTTAAAAAGTTATACATCCCTTTTACTGTGTCAATGTAACATCTGGCTTTGCTCAGCAGAGAAAAGACACATGACACAACCTGATTTAGTCCAAGTGGGTGACGCACAAAGACAAAAATTCATTAAAATAGATTCATTAAATGGATGGATGAACATGGATGGTTTTTTACTTCTATTATGTGTCTATTGAACATGTGAGCAGTAATTAGTCTGTCAATTGGCCTCTGTGTCTGTGAGCGTTTGTCAAACTTCACACAGTATGCAAATGTTACCAGCATGGTTGATGTGTACGTGTCATGCTGGTAACTTGCGGTGACATATCTTACGGGTGAAAAACAAATTGTTTGCATTCTATTTTCTTCACAACATAGTACCACAGACCATAGTAGATCGGGGAAAATTCATTTGTGGACTTGTGCATAATTGATCAACAATACATTGTGCAGTATTCCACATACAATTACACAAAAACCTATTGACAAAAAAACAGCTCTGTCTATACAAGTCATTGAAACGAAGAGAAAAGACCTACGTAAAAACACACTTTATAGCTAAGTGCTGATGCATGTTCCACTGAACAACTTCCTTTCAGGGGCTCTGAACTCGCTCGGACTGCAGGTGGAAATTATATTGTGATGGCCACAAACAAAGCAGGTGCACATGTACACTGATCTTAGATGTCTGAGAGGCAAATCGATCTGTGATGGCAGCCTGGCCCGCTCCTGGCCTGTTAAGGTGCTCAAACAAGAAGAACAGAAGGTGGGCAAGTGCAACTTGTATTATATAGCCTGATTAGAAAATGCAGCGCTGCAACACACCACCACAGCCCGATTCTCACACAGAGTTGTAAAAGCATCAGCAAATTTCAGCTCTCAAATATAGAACTCTATCTGCTGCTTTAATTGGCCGAGAATCTGATACTGAAACCTGGCGAGGGAGAAGACATCACACGCAATCGACTCTTCTGCAATGACATGCAAGCCCCTGATACACAGGAATAGCTTTGCCCACAGAGTTCAGACAAAAAAAATATTCTGATTCTAATGGCAAGGTGATTTAAAGCACAACAAGGATACATCAAAGAGGAAAACATGGTGCAGTTCAGTGAGGGACATCTGCCCGGGGAGCCTTTGCGGACGTAACAGGGTTATTTTTTTACAGTTTTTGGTGCAGAGCAGGCAGTGTACTGGACAATGACACAAAGTGGCTACAAAGCTTTCCAAAACATGACAGCCTGTTTTATGTCACAAAAAGTGCTCTCAGTCCTCCGCTGGAGGAAATCACTGACCGCTTTTATTCATTCTGCCCTGCCGACCCTCCCTCCCCCACTCCCACCAATCTGGTGGTAAGTTCATGTGACTTTCACCATCGCCTATAGTTGTCTCTGTGATGAAGGTTGTTTTGATCTTGCTGTTTTAGATTTTGCACATGGTTCAGGGGTAGTGGATGGGTTGGAGGAGAAAAATAATGGACCACCAATAAAACAACAAACTACGAGCAGGAGAACAACACATTGATGTGACCCATGGAAGAAATAGACCGTTGGGTTGAGGTGAGTTTCACTGGCCTGCTTTGATGTTTGGATACACATGGATATTCTCTGGTTCTTTTGCTCCTGTATTGACAATTAACTGAATATCTTTCATTTGTGGACAAAAACAGAAGTTTGAGGTCTCATATTGGAGTTTGTAAAATGCCATTTTTTAGCTTTTGTGGACATTTTCGACACCAAACAAGGTGTGGATTCATAGAGAAAATAATTAACAGATTAATCAATGACGCAAATCAGTGTTATCTACAGCCCAAGTTTGCGTCCTGTGAGGTCCATGTCGCTCTTGCATGACACTGGGACAATCAAGTTAGCATGCTAGAGAGTCAGCTGAGAGGGTCTGAGCTTTTTAATCGTCTAGTATCCCGTCAGTCTAATGGTGCAGCCACACCACTTCCAGTTCATGATATTCATGATTAAAATCACATGCTTCACTTTCCACTAAATGTACATTCTTCATAACTAAACACAGCAGCTGTTTGTGCAAGCATACGCACTTTAAAACACTTTGCTGTGAAACATGACCTTGAATGACCTTGTTTACATCGCAGATTGTGTGGTTAAGTGTGTTGTATGTGTTTTACAGCCACATTTGTGTGTGTTGTTCCTTGTCTTTAAGAGCAGCCAGGTGTCACTCAGCACGGTCATTCATTTATTCATAACCTGGCCTGAACCTGGCAGCTGCTGACTTCCGTCACTGATACTTCCCCTGACCTTCAGCGTGTGCCAGCGATACACCATCTCTCTCTCTCTCATTCTCTCTCACTCGCTCACATATACACGTCTTACATGTTTCCTGAACAATAACATTGCTACTAAGAGCAGCATTACATATAACAGCATTTGTAACAGAGCAGTGGTGACACACTGAAAGTAGAGCTTCACATCCAGCCGAGCGGTGGAACATTCTGCAGTAGCAGCTTATAGAAGCTCTTTTCAAGACAAAAGTACTTATAAACAGAACTCATTTATCTCACTGTACGAATGTATTCATGCTGCATCAACAACATTTGTATTCAACGGTTTGTACGTGTGTTTTTCCTTCAGCTTCCATATGTTGTGGCCTCTCTTTCTTCCCTTCTATGTATCTCTCTTACTCTTACTCTCTTTGTTTCACCCCAACTGGTCGAGGCAGAAGGCCTTGGATGTAGCCTTGCATGGCATGCAGATTTCCTAGCCTGTAAAACAATCTTTTTCCTCACCTCGGTCACTATTAGAGCTGCTCATTCTTTCGCTAACAGAGGTACTGTGAATTGGTGCAATACAAATAAAATCTGACTGACTTGATGAACAGCTCTTTCTGGATTTATCTGTGAACCGATCTGATGGAGTGCTGGACTACTGTCATTAATTAACATATTATTCAGTCAACAATAGTCAGAAAACTACTTGCCTTATTACTGTAATTGTTACCCATGTTCTTTCAGACTTCACTGCAGAACAACACTCACAGCACAGAGTGCCTTGCAGTGACAATCACATTTTGGTAATGTCTTGATCTTTATTCCGGGAATCTAAGCAATAGTCTTTTTTCTTAGTGGTTAACCCAATGGGATTATCTGAAAGTATTCATTTATTGCATATCTTCTGAGTTTGATGATGGGACTGAACGTGATACATTACAAGTGATTCGCTAGAGCCAAAAACGGTTGACATGCAGTGGACAGATTCACCCGTAGGGTCTATAGCATTCTCACCTGCAGAGTCTGGCTGAGACACTTTCATCACAGTGACACATGCAGTGAAGAGCAGAATCACAATAAAAAGTAACCATACAAGGTGCGTGCATGTTTGTGGATGACTTCATGCTGCAAAATGCAACCTCAACGGTCTATTTAATCAGTGATATTCTTCCGAAGCCTTCAAAGTTAAAAACCCAGTCCACGTGCAGATTTCCCCATCGGTCTGTACATGACCTTATATGTCTATCAGAAGAGGCATGGGATGGGCTACATCCTGCTTATTAATGATAAACTGAGGCATTGTGGTATACATTTGGAATTGGGATTCAGTTTGCAGGACTCGTATATCATCGTGAACATTCAAGTGCAATGCACATTTACACCTGTCCATCCATCCACAGAAAGCCTGCCGACTGCAACATGAAGCCTTTTCATTAATGGCTGCTGACATGGTGTGATTTCCTCCTCTCGAATTCCTCTCACAAGAATGTTTCCAGCCTGGAGGTCATGTAGAGGCACTTTGGGAAACCTGCATGTTAACATGCTCGATATATTGATGCCTTTCCTGAGCTATTTATTCAATCATATTTATTTAATAGAAAAAAAAAATACAAAATCTTGGTGGGTTTACATGTACTTGATACAGCTATAACCTGAGCCAGAATAGAATTGTATGGAACCACGTGACACTGAAACATGAGTCGGAAGTTTCACATATATTATCCTCAATATCCTATCTCATGCAGCGCAGCAAGTTTTCACGCTGAGCCTCCTTTAGAGACACTTGCTCCTGCCAACAGCAGGGACAGTTGTTGAATCCTCATCCCAAGTTACACACGTCTCACAGGTATATTTATTTATTTATCCTCTCCCCACAACAAACACACACACACACACACACACACACACACACACACACACACACACACACACGATTAAAAGTGTTTGAGGGGTTTGGAGTCAATATATGTCCCAAGGAAAAAGAATTTGTCCCCTTTGATTTTGCTGTGTACCAAAGCTCAGCCAACCACATGCTCCACACCATGTCACGATTAAGTCGGCGAGATAAAGGACAGATGACTGTGGAAGCTTTGCTTTCAGATTCAGCCTTGCCAGCCTTCCATCTCCATAGCAACCAAACCTTGAATTGCACCGTCTGTAGTGAGATGGCAGGAAAAAACAAGCCCTGTATGGTTAGTAAACCAGATTTGAGGGCTTCTAATGGCTGCATCATTGGCGTGACTCAGAGACTGGTTTGCTCAGGTGTTGAGCGCACCCAGATGCTCCATCTGTCACTCTGACTCCTGGAGGCCCAGCGATCTGTCGCTTGGCTTAATGGTCATGTCACACTGCAACCATTTGAGATGCTCAGAGTGAAATACAGTCTTTAAATTGTTCTGAAGTTATTTCATATTTGTCTTTTTCCTAGTAGATAATGTAGAAGTAAGCAATAAATGAATAATGAATAAATAAATGCATAAATAAATGACATAACCTGTGAATTTCTGCTGGGGGATCTATCTATCTGTCTATAGGCACTGTGACTTCCAGTCATACACAGCTATTGGAAATCTACATTTGCGAAGAAGGGTGATGGTAGCAGACTGAGTCATATATGTTGTCCTTGTACACTGGATGATTTGTCCTCAGAGAAAAATTAGACCTGATGACTTTCGTCTCAGAGGCATTCATGATGTCGTGATCATGGTTACCTGGACATAACTGCAGGTCTATGAGTCATGGGGAGAGCGATTACGTCCAGCTATTGTTTTCTCACATAATCCCGTTCCAAAAATACCACTTCTTTATAATCCAGCAGAGGGCTCATCTCATAAATAATTAGCATATATCATCACCCAGGAACAACTTTCCTGATGCCTCAGGGTTGAGAATACTTGCTGTTCCCGGAATTCAGCCTAAACACAGCCTAAACACAGCAAAGCTGAAATTATATTTAATGGATGAATGAGTGAAAATGTTACATTATTTTCCCCATGATTTAATGGAATTGGAACGCTAGCTGGGATTATGCTACTTTTAAAGTTTAAAGGTGGCCACCAAAGTAGACAGCTACCCACATTTCTTTAACTTGTTCAAAATTATTAAATAAAAAAATGGAATTGAACATCAATTTGAATGTCCTAAAAAGTAAAAACATAGTTTATGAAAAATATAACGTTGTCTCTTATTAATAATTGCATGACCACAGGTTGAAGTTTGACTCTTTCCAAAGTATCCAGACCACACGAACCTTGTGGATCCCTCTGAAGCTGCCATGTTATCCTAACATGAACACATTTCACTGCTGACCTCACCTGCAGTGAACACGAGCACTTGACTTCCCTGAGGACAAATCAGTTCTTCAGCACCATACAGGCTTTCAATAAGACCTTGATTGTCGTCTCTATGTATGTCGCTGAGCCTTTGTGCTTGTATCTCCATCGGGACTAGATAGGACGATAAGAGGGTTGCTAAGCAACTGGATCCTGACCGCATGTTTCTTACCTCCTATTGAAAGGGATGGCAGTACCACTAATGAATCCTCTAATTACACACACATATATATGTACATGTGTACATGCACATACATACACACACACACACACACACACACACACACACATATCAACTTCAGTTGATACACATACACATGTATATTAAGTTGATACTAACATTCATGTAATGAAACCATTGCGTTCTATGTTTCCTTACCACTCCAATAGAGAAGTAGTTGTTGACAATATTGTACGGGACGGGGTCTCCCTTCTCCTCTTTGTCATCAAGGACAATGTCAATGTTCCACCGGTCGAGCACCACCTCTGTGCTGTGCTCGATATCCCGAAGGAACTTCACCAAGCTGCCACCCTCATAACCTTGCAACCACAGAGGAAGATAAAAGGGGTATGAATACAAGCACAAAGACCAACAGTGGATCACATATACTGAGTGTACAAAGACATCTGTTTGACTAGTATTATTGATTTAATGAAGACATCTGAAGTTAAATGAACCTTTAAAATCTACTGAAGCTTGTCGTACAGTTTTCACCTAAATATCCATTGAACAAAATGAGTTCACATTGCTGTTAGTTCCTGGGAATAATGACCAATCCAACAAATGTTCCAGAGCCCTCTGATCATGGCATCTTATTAACAAAATAACATTTGTTAGCATGGATAAGTGCTCTGCTGGCCCTCCGAGCAGTGGCAATCAAGCAGTCACTCTAATTATTGGCTCAGAGTGACTGCAGTGATTCAATGGCTGGCAGAGGACTTCCAGCACAAGTGCTTTGCATATTAACAGTTTTAATTTGACACAAAGGAGATGCAAATGCTCTGTTTCATTTTATAAAACATGTTACATTCTCAAACCATTTTCCTCACACGATATGAAATGCTCCTTTTGTGAAATCTTTGCATTGAAGATGGGCGAGAAGCTGTCTCACCTCCTCCCCAGCGTAAGCAGCGTGCCAGGTCATTGCCTGTCCCTAGAGGGAGGATGGCCACTGCGGGGTGCCTTGCAAAGTTGGCCTTATCTGCAAAGACAAAAAGATCTATTTCACCTGAGGTCAGAGCCACTTTTAAAACACCTCATTTGGATTCAAGAAACTTGCACAGTGTACTCATATTAAGTTGTGAGACAGTCAGGCAGGTTGGTACAACAAGCCGTTCTGAAACATTAAAAGGAATTAGATGTTTCTCAAACATTTTTATCAAGCTGGCAAATGATGAGCAGAAGTAGATCTATGCTAAATATCTACAACCAGAGCAAAGAAATTGATCGATACAGACATGGAGGAAGTGAAAAAGATCAAATCAGTAAACATGGGTTGCTTCTGTTCTGATCACATTGGTTTTTAAAGAGGAGGAGACAAATCACGACAAAACAAACATGTGCTTCTCGTCACGGGAAGTCATAAGCAGTTTCTCCTCTATGTCTCCATGAAATTGTTCTCTTAATGTTTGTTTTCAGTGTACTTGCATAATACTCAAAGGCTCTCTGATGTCCCGTCTTCTTGTCTTTGCTGCTCTGACAGATTTATATGGTCTGTTGCTATGACAACACAGGCAAGTGTCTGAAGTGTCACTCTGGTTTGTACTGTGGTGGTCAGCTCTGTACCAATGCAGTCAAGGATCCATCCCACAGTGCCGTCACCTCCACAAGCTAGCACCCGGAAATCAGGGACATCGTGGAAGAAGTTGAGCCTGAGAGGACAAACGAGACGGTGGATTTAAGCAGGAAGAGAAAGGAACAATGTCAAGGAACAAGAGGATCTCATTGATGAAGAGGACTGTGATAATCTTAGTCTGTGTCGTATGGTTCCAAACATACCAGTGCTTTACAGGGTAACGCAACACCATTACACTATTATCACAGGAGTTCAAGACAATAAAAAAATGTGTTTGAGGTAGCGATCTAAAGTGTAACTGGACCTCCAGGTTTTGTCAGATAAAAAAAAGACAACAATAACAAAAAGTGGGCCCTCCCAATCACATCCTACGTTGCATCTACATTACATTACAGTTGTGAAAGAAATTTCATTTGAAGTAGAAGACTCTTCCCCACATAAGTTTCTCATACAATATGGAGTTCCAGAGCAGCATGGGTTATTCGAGCAGGAGCTGCTTAAACCTGGTTTGGGGGTTTAATTACTCTTTACTCTATATGTAGAGACAGACTTTGCCTTCCAGAGTTTGGCAGTAGGAGGGAAAGAAATAAAATACTGTGCCACTGTCAAACCATTGTTGGAAATTTAAACAAAAAGGTGAATTAAAAGCTTCTTATATTCTGATGTCAGTTTACATGATTAGGTTTGATTATTTCTGGGTCACAGGATGAAGGGGCCATGCGGTAGCTTGTCCTCTTCAAAGTTAGCGCCGCGGAGCCACATTGACATACCTCAGCCACAGTTCTGTGTGCCCCTCTATGTCAGCACAAACTTTTCATTAAGCCGTCTAATCCAGATGGTTTGTGACCAGGCTTTGTGTATGACGGCTCAGGAGAAACGTGCATCAACAAAGAGCCAAACAGAGTTCTATGTCAATTGTCTGTAAAGAAATGACAGTGACCTAATTCCCTGAAAGCTCCCATTCTCCTCGACACCTGCTTAGCATGTTGCTCGGGAGCCAGGGTATTGGCTGGTGTCAATCGAAGAGTTAACCCTCCATGTGGCAAGAGAGACTATTCAGTCCTGTGTTTATTTGTATGAATAATACAAATAACCACTTTCCTCTCATATAATAAAATGAGGCCTTGTGTTACTGCAGGACTGGGAAATCTGCACTTGCAAATGATGCAGTCAAGCACCACAAAGGCTTTTTACATAATAAAGATAAATTGTAAATACAAAGAATATGTAATTGTAAATAGAAAAACGTCTATTACAACAATATGCATGAAACTGGTGCATTTCATTGTGTTCCTTTTTTACTTTAATTTTTATGACTTAATTACTTTTTTATTTTGTATTACTTTATTAAATTATTATAATTCAAATAATACAATATATATATTTATTTCTGAGGTCTAATGAATATTTAAAACATTACATGACACTAAAACAGTGTTTGTATTTGAAGTCACATGCAATCTACGTCTCCCCCTGAGTGTAACATTTGAGTCACTTCTACTACAATATCGTCTTTTTTTACTGCAGCAGATCTGATCGTGACTAAGAGAGAGGGAGGGAGAGAGACAAAGAGAAAGAGACATGGGGGGAGATGGTGACAAGTGCTTCACCTTCAAACATTTGTGCGTGCTGCAGGGCAGTTTTTGGACAGAGCAGGTAGAGCTCTGCTCTGATGTACACACAAATGTGTGTTTGTGTGTGTGTGTGTGTGTGTGTGTGTCAACACAGTGATGCAGCGTTCCCATTCCTCTTCACTGACCTCCATCGCTGGGTATTTTGACATGGCTGGAGGACGTGAGCTGACAGCTAAAGCGTCCAGAATATAAAATAACAAACAGTATTTCTACTTTACATGCAGGATGTTGTGTTTATTGTGAAGTACAGACTGCTGATTCAGCAAAAAAGTCAGAGTGAAATACGATCTGAAGGGTCTATACATCATCCTCCTACAGTTTTTACATGACGTATGACTGCTGAGACTACAGTAAAAGAGTGGGGCAGACACTGAGCACAGCAAACTGACCTGACCATCGGTCCGCCCTGCTCCAGACTATACACCTGCCTGGGGTTTAGCAGGTACCTGAACTTCCTTAGAACACTGAAAGAAGACACACAATTTCACACACAGCGACAGCAAAATGTTCACCACAACAAATAATTCATTATTCATCTGAATTGATATTTGACAGTTTCAAAAAAAAAAAAAAAACGGAAAACCATGTGATATATCCGTACACGATGTAGGTGCTTGTCAAAAAGCAAATTGAAGATTTCAAAGAAAAATAAATGTTCTAAGTATGAGAAAATGAGTTTTCTCATATATCTACTGTATGGAGAATAATTTTTTCCTCAGTGGTAATGTTCTAATACGTTATTCTAATACTCTTTCTTGTGTGTTTGTATGTGAAAACTTCCCCATAAAGTTTGTTGTGAGTTTCACGTAATAACCACTGTTCTAATTAGAGTGTAGTTTAGTCACACACCATGTGATCCCATCACTGACTCACCTAGAATGGAACATGAAAGAGCTGAAATCCAAAATGAAACCAATACGATTGCATGAGAGGAGTAAAGAAGCAGCCTCTTACCGTTCCCCCTGTCTCCCACCACTTTTGGGATTGACGAGCACCAGGAGTGGGTGAGTACCTGGGAGAGGGCTGATCTGCAGACAGGGAGGACAGTCACAGCTGAGCTCTTTTCGCTGAGGTAACTGGACATGCATTAAACACCCAGCACTGGCTTACCTGCAGCGCTTGGCCGTCTCCAGGGGAGAGTTTGAATATCTGGTTGATGTCCTCTGGGCTGGTGCTGGCTGGCGAGTCCCCTTCGCCACGCTTCACCACAGAATGACGGTCCTGTGAAAAGGATGAAGGTGAATGGATGGCACATGTTCGCTGAGTACGACTGTCTACCATTGGTTTTGCCAACATGGCTTTAAAACGCAGATTTGTTGTGCATTATTAGTGCTTGAAGAGAATACGGACGTGCATATTAGTCTGTTTGTTGATTTGTGAAGTCAGAGCTCAAAGTAAAAATGAATCATTTACCGAGTGTGAAATGGAGGCAGGTGTTCTGTCTGACATGACCTAGCTGTTGACAGGCAGCATATCATCCATCCTGACATGTCCATTTTACTGCACACCTGCTTTTAATGCTTCCTGTCTGCAAACTAGTAGAGGGAGCTGGAACTGTCAACAAACTGCTTCAGAGCAAAGGAAGAAATACTGCAGACATTGCATCAAATATTCTTTTTCCCACTTGGAAGAGGAGGATCTGGAGCACAGTAACTTCAAATCTAGCTCATTTTATTCTTAATTAGTGAAAATGCCAGCTAGTGTTTGATTGCATGGCAATCAGTGCAGTTACACTGGGGATCAAAGGAGCCGTGTGTAGCATTTAGACAGCTTGTATGGCAGAAATGCAGTGTTATGTTCTTAACTCTGCTTCCATAACCCTGCAATCATCTGGCATTGTTGTGTTTGGTTTGTTTTTTTTTGGCATAGAATGAGCCTTTTACTTTCCTCTCCCACAGAGCAAAACTGACCTCATCATGTCATTTATTCAGGATTCATTTTTCTTTGTTGGAAAGCACCTTGAATCGCCATTGTTGATATGCGCTATTCAAATAATCTTGCCTTGTCTTGATGTTCATACATGCAAAAGCAAATGTTTTGAGAGGACAATGTGCGCTGCATTCATTTTGTATCTTATTTAGTCTGCAAACACAGGTCTCTCAGGTATAGTATCCTCCAGACTGTTCCTTGTCTATGCATATAAAATAAAAACCGTATTTACACAGTGCAAATGTATACTTATCAGTGAATTATTCAACAACATGTTGTTTTAATTTTCAGGGAGGATAATACAGTTTTCATTGTAGCTGCCAACTTGGACAGACGAGGAAAGCCTTCTCACCAAGACAGCAGGGCAGATGTATGAGGGCAACAGCGTGTGGTCCCTCAGGGCCCCTCCATCGCATTCCGGCTTCATATTAGAGGCACACTTGTTATGGAGCTGCGGACGAGAAGAGGAGCAGAAACATACGAACTGTGGGTGGAAGGCATCTGTGTCAGATATGGTAGCTGGTCCAGATTCATGGACAGACCAGGAGCTCCGTGGAGCAGAAGCATCAGCCATGAGGAAAAGACAGGTGGCGACATCTAGTGGATTTAAGAAGCATTACAGATAAACGCATCAGAAATATGGCCTGTTGACCTACTTCCTCACTCCCTAAAAATCATTCTTTCCTTTGTGTTTTAAATTGTAGCTGGGATTTATGGTCAGACAAGAAGCCTCTCATCCGAGAAGCTACTTCAATTCTGAAGTAACTAGTGGGGGAGTTGCTACTAATACTAAGTTAACCTTCAAAGTCCTCACTTGTGAGATCAGAACTGAAGAAGCTTCTTGGATGAGTGGCAAAACACTTTCAAGCAAACAGCCAGTCTAGTTGCCTACAGATCAACCTGGCAAGTTACTATAACCTGGATGAGTGAGAACCTTCACAAACATGTCCCCCCAGTTTGAACTTCTAGCAGATGCACCAAGAAGAGTGAATTTAAAAAAAAAATAACATGACATAGTAGGTAAAGTAAATCACATTATAGGTGATATATTTGTGATCTGGTTTATGGATCTTCAATTGATGTGATTATATATGCACATCAACTGCAACGTATTTATGTAATGTCGCTATATCCATACATGTATGTAGCCACTCACAGTGATCTGACACCAGACACAGTGGAGGCCTGTTAAACCCTGGTAACACTTGATGCTTCTGTGGCAGCGGTCGCACTTGGTGGGAGAGTTACCTTCAATCCATACATGCTGCATAGCCTGATGAATAAGATAGAACAACAATTAGTATTTTAAGTGCCCCTGTTTAGTTTACAGGATATGTAATGAATACAACTAAATGTTAGATTCAACTAAAGGTAAAAGCTGACTGTACAAGCTCTGTAACACAGAACATCATCAAGGCAGTTGTACATGGCTTAGACATGAAAAAAATATATATCAGATTCTGTCAAGCATATCCATATGTCACGACAAATCGCAGGAATTTTCTGATTAAGTGAAAATGTGTCACACACATCATACCGGACCGTCTACAAATCATATTCACTGAAGTAACGTGCTAATATGTCACAGAAACCAACAAATATCAAATCACTTTATTCGCTGAAAATTAAATGGAAAAATTACCATTTAGTCATAATTATAATGGTAACATTAATTCAAAATATGATTTGTTTTTTGTCTTGTGTCCTGCCTCGCCACTCATCCCTTGGTTTTGTAGTTGCAGTGATTGTGTTTTATTTCCCTCTCTCATTTCCCAGTGTCTCCATCCCCCATTCCCTGAGATAATTGTTCCTGTCCAGCCCAGAAAACCTGCTCCCATACTTAAGGAAGAACTATCAAAATAAAATAAAACAAACAAAAAAGCACTCAGAGAGCTCAGACCTCTGCGAAGCTGCTCATTTCCACCTATTTTGATTTACACCAAATTTTAATATACCTAACATTATTTTATCTACAAGAATAGATTCCTTGATCAAGAAAACACCCCCTTACCATTTGTAAACGTCGACTGATCATTTTAATTCAATTATTGACAAAATTCACTATTTTGTTTGTGGTGATTTTCTTCTGGAGATAGCTCCAGAACTATTGAAGATACAACAAATCTGTTCACAATATCCTGATTCAGCAGATTCAGCTACAATTGGTGTTGGTTGCTTTGTCTTTATCTCCATTTGTTGCCTTACAGTGAAATCAAGGAGCGTAATATCTGTACAGTATCCAGAATTCTGTCAGGATCCTGATCAAACTTATTAAAAAAACTATAGCAAATGTATCCTGTATTTTTTGCCTATCTGACCATTTATTATCCATTTATTTATACACAAATGATGAAAATAGCCTTATCACACAATGCTCAAGCATTCCTGGATCCAGATGGTTCCAGAACTCGACACTGTCCTTTGTCCTATTATCTATGATGGCCCTGATAATCAGCATTAAAATGTAATTAAATTCAGTTCATATCTGTTTGAGCTAACAGACAGACAAACAAACACCTGCAAAAACATAATCTCCTTGGCGGAGGTAATAAATAAATTATGTCTGCTTAATAAAATCCAACATGAGCTGTCAGCCCATCCCATGATCCTCGTTGCTCTATCGAACAAGAGTCAGTGGATTTAGATAAACAGAGCAAGTGTTCCTGTTCCTGCAGCATCACTCCACTTTGCACAATAAATCTTCTATTCTCTGTGCTTGTACTCACGTCGGTATGCCTTCGTGACTTGGCATAGGTGCTGATACAGGAAGCAATGTCTTTGGATACACAGCGTTCATGAACGGTGTACTTGCATACTGAGAAATAGAATAATACACTTTTTAGACTAGAAGACTACAAAACATCCTTCACCTTACTGGCCAAACTCAAAAATACTTGACATATTTGTCAGTACTGATGTTACAAGTTGTTTCTGGTTTTCAAAGAACTAAAAACTATTTTCACTAAAATTGTAATATTTTATCAATGATACAATAGAATGTAATAATTCTATCATGAAGCAACATACAACTTTTCCTGATCAACAGTGGCCTCTGCTGGTAGGACAGGACCCGTTTTATTTTGCTGATATGTCAACGGAACAGGATCATACTCACAGGAGCAGCAGAGGCCCTGCTTGCGAACCCCAAGCAGCATGGTATGGCAGTAGTTACAATAGGCTGGTTTATTGAAGTGCTTGAGACGCCAGACATGCTGCCCATCTTCCTGTACATTCTAGAAGGCAGCAAAGGTTGGATAAAACCATCTTCTGTTGTTGTTGCTGTGATTAAGATTGCTATCACAAAGTATGCACAGTGAGCACTGGGGAATATCTGCAGAATGCTAATGGTGTATTGGTTTAATGGTGTATTGGTTGCTATAGATACTATATCATACATAGTCAATATTGATGTGTATATTATTAGTTCGTTTTCACACATCAGTAACATCTGTGTGCATCTGAACAAATAAAAATGACATGGAAGAAGTTTATTTGAGGTCACTTTCAGACAGTGTTGAATTTGTCCAGTAGAGGTCACTGATGAGATGAGTATTTTTCTAACGGGTTCAGGGCACATTCCTTTTTGATGTTTATACTGTGTAGTTGTTTGGTTTGCATGGGACTAGATAACAAGATCATGACCCCATAAAATTTTAATATTTTCCGTTGAAAAAGAAACTTGATGTAATGTATAAACCTTTAATGTGATATAATTGCAGCCTGTTCTGTATTTTGTATTTCTACAGTTACATATTTATCACATACTTAAATTATGGTGTCATTTTATTTAAGTTTGAAATTGTACCGTATCCATGCCCAGCAGGACAAGTAAGGGTATGGTTGTGAGGCCGCCTCTGATCCATTCCTCCAGTGTGACCGTCCCATCTCTGTCGTAATCGATCTCTTCCATCATTTCCTTCAGTATCTGAAGTGACACACACTTCTTAAAACCATAAAACACTCATGAAGAATAAGCAAGATAGTCAGTGTAAAACATTGATTTGATGATCCCTAACTCTTATTGAACCCATGGGAAATTAAAAAAAAAATCAAAGATCTAACACAAAGTACTATATGTCAAAATATCGAAAATATATAAGAAGCAGATATACATCATCATATTACTATGATGTACATACATGTATGTATTGGAAATCAGTTTCACTGGTACTGCTGATCTGTAGATATAACAGTCACCACTAACCGGTCGCAGTTCTGTTGAATCCCACTCCAGATACTCAGCCACGTGCACCATCTGATTGATGATGCGATCCAACTCCTACACAAAAAGAAAAACATCCTACTTCTATATTTCACCACAATGATCATTCATTGACAGAAAAACTCCGTTATGATCTCAGGTGAACACAGAGGCTGTCTTTGACTGTGCAGATTACTATTCCTGGAGCTGCTGTGTGCAAATGACAAGTGAGAGACTAAACATAGAAATCAAGTGAGGGGCGGGTGGGGCACAAAAAGACGAGAAGCAGATTGAACGTGACCACTCACCGAGCTGTCTAGAACGCCATTTCCATCCGTGTCATAAAGCCGGAACATGACTAGAGGGGAACGAGAGAACAGAGATCCCATGATGACTCAGATGACACCAGATAATGTGTAGCTCTGTAACAGTCCTTTCTGGACTCTCTCCAGGTGGCTGCAGGGTAAAAGAATAGCAGTGCACTACGGCTGTACCGGGACACAGGGACCAGTTAGTGGAGATTAGCTGTGTCACCAATATAACCTTAGACACTAAAGAAGTCCACTGGGCGCAGCAGGGCTTAAGCATGTTACTGACCTTCCCTGTGTGAGAAGTGTAAACACCATATCTACAGCCCTGGGGAAGCAGCCGGAGAGGACAACCATATTACACTTGCTGTCAACTTGAGCTGACACACCAT
>CAAKHB010007270.1:0-34661 GCA_901007665.1 Aeoliscus strigatus
GATTCTTCTCCCTGTAAGGTGTTGTCTTATGTCAGCAGTGACATCTTTATGGTTTGATGCCCAGAACATCGAGGAACTTAGAGGAAGGAGGCCCGTTCAAGATGGCTCCTGGTACCATCTTGATAAGGAGATCCGTGTTGAGGAGAAGTCAGCAGGGGTCATGCTGGTGTGGAATGATACTAAGCAGGGTGTCACGCAAATAAGTGAGAGGAAACTGTAATAACGTTAGTCTGAGAATAGTTTAGATTTTGTTTTAATGTTTTTGAATAGTTTGCTTATTTTGTTTCAGTTTTTGAATTTGGAAATTTGCAAGTAATGTAATTAAATTATTCATTTAATTGATTTATTTCACAGATTAGTTCATGTGATGGGGTGGTGAGCATTTCAAACTGGTTATACTTTGCCTCTGAATCTATCTGAAATGGGGATTCAAAAAAGATGTTTGGATTATGTTGGCAATGCATTTTATTCACAATTGAACGCTCCACTCAAATATGCTGTCTTTCTGAATTAAAGAGTAAATACTGTGTGAAAAATCTGTGAAGTCAGTTAATTATCAGTGAAATATGAAAAAATTATTAAAACCTTAGTTGAATCTATTTTGAAAGAATCAAATATGATGTGTGTGTCATGTTCCAGGAAACACATTGGTTGGTGACAGTCTGTGTTGTTGAGGTGTTTGGGCGCCCTCAACTGGTCGTTGTCTCCTGCAGGTTACGACACCCAAGTGGGTGAGAGGGGTCTGAAGCTGAGCGGAGGTGAGAAGCAGCGGGTCGCCATCGCCAGAACCATCCTCAAAGCGCCGCAGATCATCCTGCTGGACGAGGTGTGACATTCAAACCTCCCACTGCTCCGCCGACCAATGAGCTCAAAGGTCTCTTTTTCTGCAGGCGACATCTGCGCTGGACACGCAGACAGAACGCAACATCCAGGCGTCGCTGACTAAAGTTTGTGCCAATCGGACGACAATTGTCGTAGCCCACAGGTGAGAGAACGGGTGTTCGCGAGCCTGAAGTTTTAGTCTGGAACAAATGTTTTTTCTTATTTTTTCATGAATTTGTTTGTTTTTTCATTAGTTTTATCCATTTTTGTCCTCTTCTTTTGAATAAGTGTCCCTCCGTTCCTCTACTTGGTGTGAAGAAGGAGCGAGGAGAAGGAGGAGGAGAACTCTGTTGCTGGAAGCTGGCAAGTCATTACCATAATGACTTCAGGCACTGATGTTTTCTCCTTCTCCTTGCTCCTTCTTCACACCAGGTAAAGGAACCGAGTGACACTTCTCAGCTTTCAGGAACAGTTTTATGGTAGCTCCAATAGTCGTGTAATTACGGTACTCCAACCCTATCACTAGCACCAATGTATCAGCAGCGATACTGTCAACAGTCGACTTCAACTGTGTTTGAAGACACCTTCAAAGAACGACGGGTATTGGTGTGACATCGGTGTGTGTTCATGTGACAGGTTGTCCACCATCATCGGAGCAGATCAGATTCTGGTCGTTCATGAGGGGCGGATTGCAGAGCGCGGAGGGTAAGTGCTGCTTTACTGGAGGAGAATAAAAAAGAACCCCCCCTCATCTCTCACCAATCTGTCTCTGAAGACACGAGGAGCTGCTGCTCAAAGGAGGTCTGTATGCTGACATGTGGACCAAGCAGCAGCAGGCTCAGGACTCTGAGTCCTCCGACACCGAGACCAAAGACGACAAACCAGAGAAACTACAGCCGCCGTCCTCCACCTCCGCCCACCGCGCCCAATGACTGGAGTTCTGTTTTTAACGTATTTTAACATGTCACGTATGCTCAGCTTCCTGGAAGCTGGATTATCTGAACTTGCTGTACATGTTTGCATTTATTATTATTATTATTTTTATTATTATTATTATTCTATGCTCTCATCTTCTTGGTGGCAGTGTATAATAACGTATGACTCTAGCCATATTTTTTTTTTTTTTGACATTTGAAAAGGGAGCGTTGCAATCAAGGGAAAACGGTGTCACAAAACTGGACTGTTGAACAGAGGCTGACGGTAAATATACAATACGCCTGTGTACAAGCAGTCAGGTGATTGTTGTTTCAAGTCATTGTCCTCAAGACAATGACTTGAAAAGACGTGAGATGACGTTTGCCGTGTTGCTTGTGTCTTGTCAAGTGTTAATAAATGCGGATAAACGTTAAGAAAAACATCCATCTCCATAAAAATGTTAAAATCTTTTATTTGAGGGCTTTTTAGAATCATTGACAACCATGTTTGATTATTTTTTTCCTTCTCACAAAAATTTGCAAGAACAAAAACACGTTAACTACGACAAGTGTACAAATCCTTTTTACAAAATTATTATTGTATTGTCTGAATCACTTCTTAAAACATTTTAACTTCAAACTTGTATTCCATAACTGACACGTTATTGCCATGACTGAGAATGATGATACATCTAAAATCTACCTCTCAAAACATTTTTCTCTTTGTTGTTTTGTTAGGAGTAATAGTTTATCCACATTTTCTTTACAAATAATTGATATATAAATATATACAAAAAGAACGAAAAATTAAATGGTACAAAATAAATGAATAATATTATGAAATGTAAGTAAAAACATGTTACATGACAGGTTTGTCGCTCCCCCTGCTGGTCGCAGCCTGTGAACGTCGGGATCAGCTGGAGGCTTTATGCATGACGTCACTTCCCGCGCTTGGTGGTGGGACATGCTACAGGCAGCTAGCTGCTAACGGAGCCAGCGTAGAGGGACTGGGCCGAACCGTCGTCTTTCGATAAACGGTTGACAAATGTTGAGCTAAAAGTTACTTAAACATGGATTTCAGTTCTTTATTTAACGAAAGCACCATCCAGTTTTCCGACTTCCAGGAGTTCACGGTGAGTTGTTTCGTCTACGCCACTCACGCCAACAAACTAAGCCCCTACGCTAACGGCGAAGGTACATTTAGCCGCCTTAGCCACCTATCTTCAGCTAGTCTTCGATGCTCATTCCGCTCACCAACTTAGCTAGGTCACGACAGAGCTGTAAATGTCGTTCACAGCTGCTTTTCATTTTACCCAGAACACACAGTATTTTGTCTTAGGTGCTTAAAAGCAGTGTGTCGCTTGTGTCTTGGCAGCTATTAATTGACAAGCTAGCTTTAGCATGTCCTCAGGAGCAGTGTGATGTGCTTGCAGTTTCTTCCTGGACACCAGAAGTTGTCAGAACGGCTGAGAAAGCGACTGTACTACGGCCTGGACCAAGATGTGTCTTTGGATGCCCTCTCCTGCCCCGTAACAGGTAGGTTCAGAGTCAAAAACAGTACTTCGATGCATCGTCATAAGGAAAGTTTATTTTTTGCTTACCTGAAAGTGACACAGAAACCTTCTGTGAGCTACACAGCAAAATGGAATGGAACCTATTGTCAGGGTATTTTGATGAAATAAATTCACCAACACAATTACATCAAAACTGTGAAAATACCATCTAAGGAGCATGTCTTGTCCCCTCTATTGCACAGAGAACAAATTGATTATTTGCTAACTACAGTCATGTTGTAGCAAGTATTACTCACTGTATATCTTTACATCTTTTTTAAGCGTTAGGTCATTTTATCTCATTTTATTTTACACATTATGCTGATATGAATTGTGCTGTTGATGATGTGAAGATTGCTGTTGTTGTATATATTGTTGTATATTTTTTTAGAGTTGGACCCCAGGAAGAGTAGCTTTTGGCAAATGTAAACACTAATGGTGGATCCTAAATAGACAAGAAAAATAAACATAGAAAAGTTTTAAAACTAGAAGATCTCTGGTTTGTGTTTCTTTTCCAGATATTGCTGTTGAAATCTTCCAGAAGTCAGCCCCAAGTCCCATACGCAAACTGCACAGGAAGTATGCAGCACATGTTGCTCGGTCAGTACTGAACATCAACACAAGCTGTGCGTTGGCATAACAGATGGACTGTCGACTCATCGGAAACCTTGTTTCAGGGAAGCATGCATCTCCCCGTGTGCCATGATGCTCGCTCTAGTTTACATCGAGAGGCTGAGACACAGAAACCCTGAATACCTGCAAAAGATCTCCTCCTCTGACCTCTTCCTGATCTCCATGGTAATGTATTCACTATCAATCCTCTTCTCTGAGCAGAGTTATTGAGCTGACAAATGTGTGATTTTTGGGTTAGATGGTCGCTAGTAAGTACCTGTATGACGAAGGCGAGGAAGAAGAGGTTTTCAACGATGAGTGGGGAGCAGCTGGGAAGATGGACGTCCAGACGGTCAATGACCTGGAGATGAACTTCTTGAATGCAATGGTACATTTCTGTTTGATCAACAGCTGGTGTGGAATAGGGATTTGAGTTGTGATCTTCAAGGAAATAATCCAGATTTTATGATTTTCAAGATTATTAAAAAAAATTACAAGTATAAATAAATATATATGTATTATATTTTATAATAATATAACATTTTATATAACTTCTATTTTAATATTATGATTCTTTTCTTTTTGAATATATTCCTATATTGAGACTCCAAACCAGTTAATTGCACATCGGCCCCAGCTGCTGGATGCACACCACTTTATTTAATATTTTAATTTACTTTCTGTTACATTAATGTTAAAGTAAAAAAAACAAGTGTCAGTGGTGTTCTCAGGGGAAGTGGTGTTTCTAAAATAGCGTCTCTGTCATGTGACCTGGAGACTCCAGGTCCACAGGTCCGCTCCACAGGATGTTACCACATCTGACCCAGCTGTTTGAATGCTTTTTCTATTTTTCAGTGATATTACTGTACTGTTCATATTTCTCTAGTGGTAAAAGTGACACATCCCTGATCTGTGTCATACCAGTTGTGCGGCGTTCTTTGCACTAACTGTTGTTGGAAATCCCTCAGGAGTGGGGCCTCTTCACGGAGCCACAGGACTTCTTGGACGCACTGAGTCAGCTGGAAACCAGGTCTGTGGTTGAAAACTCACAAATTCTACACTGTGAGTTCACTGTCACCGTGACAATGTCTGGTGTGTGTCTCTCCAGCGTTGCACAACGCCAGGGTTTGAAGCGCGGCTGGTTCACCTACACAGACCTTTGTGTGCTGCTGGAGCAGTCAGCGTGGAATCAAGCTCTGACAGCCATCTGCCGACACCTCACCCAGGTCTGCTAGCGTCTCTGCGACTGTGTCTGTCCGGTCAAACCAAATGAAAGAATATTTAACGTGAAAAATGTGGAAATGAACTAATATATTTTTTAA
Source organism: Aeoliscus strigatus (assembly GCA_901007665.1). Taxonomy (NCBI): domain Eukaryota; kingdom Metazoa; phylum Chordata; class Actinopteri; order Syngnathiformes; family Centriscidae; genus Aeoliscus; species Aeoliscus strigatus. Next base: position 5,224 of record CAAKHB010007270.1, read on the forward strand.
ACATTGCTTCATTCTGGGGAGGGCATTTTTAATTTTTAAAAAAATTAAACATCTGAACCTCCACTGCCGATCTTGTGACCATTGTTTAAACATCAAAAACTGTAAAACGGGTTCATTTCCTTGAAACTACTTGTGATTTGTGATGGTCGTAGGTGTCATGCGTGCTGGGGCTGGTCTACCTGACCAGCGTGGCAGGTCTCATCGCCACCAGCACCGTGCTCCACCAGCTCAGCCTCACCAGCCGTGACCTGTCGCTGTTTCCACGCCCGGCCGACGTCAGCCTCGCCCGGCTTCCCTCCCCCCAGCTGAGCCCGGACTCTCCCACCTGCTGCGCCGTTGCCAACGAGAGCATCATCAGACCTGGCTGGTCGCCGCGTGCTTCTCACTCGTCCATCCTGGGTCTCTGGGGTTCCCTCCTGGTGTCCGTGGGTCACCTCCACCCCGCTGTGACGTCCCGGTCTGCGACCTCGTCTCCACGTCAGTGCGGGCTCAGGAACGCCTCCACCTTCTTCTCCCTCGGTTGCCGCCGTGATCCCTGGCTAATCGCCGGTCTGCTCGGAGGCATGGAAACACCACACAACTCTCACGCGGGCGTTTTCCCGCCCATCGGACGCTGTCACCCAGAGTCCATGTTGGACAAAAGCCGACCTCTGCTCATGCCCGGCTAGAAATGAGCTTTGATCCGTTGACTCATCGGCTGGTTTGGAGTCTGATTTCCAAATGTAGAATGCAAAGAACCATGTGAGAGCTTGAAAACAGATTAGCATTTTTGACTGCTATTGGGTTACAAGTTGACACATTAACCTGTTTGCTGCCCAGGAGTTCACCTGGAGCGATGCTGCAGAGTGAGTGTGTGCGTGTGAGTGTGTGCGTGTGAGTGTGTGCGTGTGAGCGTGAGCGTGTGAGTGTGCGTGTGCTAGTAAAAGAAGGGACTCCAGCAAGTTTCTGATCATCACCCATTTGTCACATACAGTACAAGCACTGATAGTTCATTCTGTTTGTTCTTATCCCTGTAACATACAATGTATAACTGGCACTACATTCACACTAGCATATGTTGGACTAATGTGATTACAGGAATATTTGCCCCATCAGAAACGTTTCCTGAAAGCTGTAATTGCAAGTTGCTGTCATTACGGTAATGACTCACCTGCTTCTGGCAACAGAGCAAAAGGGTTTACTGTAATGTCGGCTGTTCTCAATATTTGTTTTTGTTAATTTGTTTTTCCTTTATTCTTTTCAAATTTTAGTGAAATATATTTTTTTATTTTAGTTTTATCCTATTTTTATTTTTTTTCCCTTATTTTTCCCTTTAATTTGCTTTGGTTTACTGTAATGACAACAAGATGGTTGTCAGCGTTAAAGGAGACATGCACCAAGGACATGTAAGATGGCGGTTTCAGTGCAGAAGTCGTCAGGTCTCAGTGTCACTCATCACACACACACACACACACAGTGTAACACTTCTCAGCTTTCAGGAACTGTTTTCTGATGGCGCAAATAGTCAAGCGATTACAGTTCTCCAAAGTATGCTAGTGTATTGGCAGCATACTGTGGTGTTCAGGGTTGATTGTTTTCTGTTGCCTAGCAACAGGCTGTCACATGGGGTTCATATAATCTATGGAGGGAATGTTTAGAATTTCACTGGCACTTACGTGGATCAGTCACTCCATTGACGGACAGATTCGATCTGAGGCTGACTGCAGCAGATTTCTACCAAAGGCACATTTACTCTGTAGTCCAGTTCAGCATTTACATTTGATACAATCTGAATCACTGTCTCTTCATTTTGTACGTGGTATAAAAAATATATTGTGGGGAGAGGAGTGTGGAAAAGTCTGGAGCTAATAAATAAATTCATGACTTTGTGACATTTAATCATTTTTCTGTCATCAAATTGCACTTCTATGTTCACTTTTGCCATTTTCTTCAGGAAACAGCAACGGAGACTGTGCTCTTGATTAAATGCTACCTTTGATTATTTTTGATATTTTCACAGGTTCTTATATCATTTGTTTTTTTTTTCATATTGATGGAGAATATGTGACTGGAAAATAATTGAATTAATTTGTTCTTTTTACCTTTTATTTTCTCTTGATTATTTGTTTGCTAATTTTTGCCTTTTTTTTTTTAAAGTGGTTATAACTTTTTCTGGTGTAATTATAATCTTGGACGTGCCCCCACCCCACACACACACACACACACACCGCCCCGTGCAGCCCTGGCCTGTCACATTCCAGCCCACAGATCCTGAAATAGCTCCAGCTGCCTCCTGTGCTTGAAAACAACTTCTTCATGGACGCTGGACAAACGTGGAGCCTCGGTCGCAGTGAGCCAATTAGAAGAAGGTGTGTGAGGACCATGTGTGACAGGAAGTGGAGGACACAGGATGACGGTAGGCCAGTGGAATGCAGCCCAGTGTGTGTTAAATCCATCCACAGATGTGTGTGTGTGTGTCCTACAGAGATCTACATGAACTTCATGAAGACCCACTCCTGCTACGATGTCACCCCCATCAGCTGCAAACTGATCGTATTTGACACCAAACTCCACGTAAGGCTGACGCTCCAGAAGCTCTCCTTCTGACCTGAGGTCATTTGTTAGTGAGTGCCCCCTCTTCCTGGTCTGAAGGTGAAGAAGGCCTTCTACGCCCTGGTGGCCAATGGCCTGAGAGCGGCTCCTCTGTGGGACAGCAGGAGGCAGGAGTTTGTGGGTGAGTTTCAAAGAGGAGGAAGAGAACTGATTTATAGTTGACTGCTTTTATTTCTTTTTATCTCATGTGGTGGGTGTTAAGTGACAGGTGACCTCTCCCTCCACAGGTATGCTGACCATCACTGACTTCATCAACATCCTCCACTGCTACTACAGGTCTCCTCTGGTGAGTTTTCTCAGACCGACCTGTCCGGATCCATCCGTGGTGCTTCCTGACCGGTCTTTCACTGAAGGTTCAGATGTACGAGCTGGAGAGTCACAGGATCGAGAGCTGGAGAGGTGATGGAGGTCAGAGTGGAGCTCCATCTGTGGCGTCTGATGTCAACTGACCCTGTCCTTCTGTCCAGATGTCCACCTGAAGGCCTCACACCAACATCTCATCAGCATCGCTCCACATGCAAGGTGGTTTGGACGTGGAAGGTGGAGGTCTAGAAGGTTCTGGAGATCAGCATAGTCTCATTACTCCTCCTCCTCCTCAGTCTCTTTGAGGCCATCTACTCTCTGATCAGACATCGGATCCACCGGCTTCCGGTCATTGACCCCGTGTGTGGAGACGTCCTCCACATCCTGACCCACAAACGGATCCTCAGATTCCTCCATGTCTTTGTGAGTTGACGTACTGCTCCTTCAAGCCATACGTTGGTTTTGTTTTTATTTTCCAAACTGTGTTTAGGGTTCCAGCGTTCCAAAGCCTGCTTTCATTGGGAGGCCGATCCAGGACCTTGGCATCGGAACGTTCCAGAACATCGCCATGGTTCATCAGACGGCAACACTCCATGACGCCCTGTCCATCTTCGTGGAGAGACGGGTGTCGGCGCTGCCAGTGGTCGACGCGCAAGGTATTCCCCTTTAACACCTGCTGTATCACCGGTGATGCGTTGGAGCACCGTAATTACAATTTACAGAAAACGGATCCTGGATGCTGAGAAGTTAAACTTCACAGACAAGTTGATGTCATTACGGTAATGACTTGGCGGCTTCTGGCAACAGAGCAAATGGGATCACTGTAATGACAGAACTGTTTCCTGATTGCACAAATGTAATTTCGGCCCTCCACAGTATACTAGCTCCAATGTAGCGCCGGTGCTACCGTGGGTGTTAAGGGGTTGGAGTTGTGTTCCCGGTGTCATAGCGATCAACATGTTTCCTCAGGCAGAGTGGTGGCGCTCTACTCCAGGTTTGATGTGATCGTAAGTACGGAGGGACATGCTGGAACACACATGTCCAGAAGCTGCTGAGGTGTGTGTGTGTGTGTTCAGAACCTTGCCGCCCAGAGATCCTACAATGACCTGGACATGACGATGGAGGAGGCCGTCAGACGACGCACCTGTTTCGTCGAGGGCGTCGTCAAGTGCTACATTGACGAAACGCTGGACGCCATCATCGACCGCATCGTCAGAGCTGAGGTAGACGTGTCCTCCTGACATGTCCTGATGTCTGAGGAACAGAGGAGGAACCTTCTCTGCTGGTCTGTCCTCATCCAGGTCCACCGGCTGGTCCTGGTGGATGAGGCCGACACGCTGAGGGGCATCATCTCCCTGTCGGACCTCCTGCAGGCGATGGTCTTAACCCCTGCAGGCATCGACGCCCTTTGTTCCTAGGAGCAAAAAATCAAAACAAAAACAAAGGAATAAACAAGAAAACTAATGAGATCTTTCAAAAAAACGAATAAAAGAATTATAAATATATGTTAACGTGTTCAATACTTATTTTCCCTGCTATGTTTTATATGTTTATTTTACGTCATTAAGATCTGCACACCTATACGTTATTCATACTTTAACTTAATATTTATTCTTATTCACTGAACATTTCATTTGCTTAGTTTTTGGGACAAATGGTCATGAGTACAATGTACAGTGCGATATGCGGCCACACGGTAGCGCATTTGAAGTGCGTAAACTCGGTAAACAAGGAAACACGTGACTCGTCTTTTTTCCTCTGCGACCGTCCTTGTGATTGGTCCGCCCGCTGCGTCACTCGTACGTAAAACTAGCGTTTGAGAACACGGAACAACCGGAAATGTATTTCAGTCTAAAAGCAAAACCGTTGCGCGTTACTTGTAGGTTGATGAACATAATCCGACTAATCGAACCACAAAACATTATTTAATAATAATAAAAAAACTAACGTCCAGCAAAATCCGTTTAATGAAATGTTATTATCTTACAACGACGAGCTTTTTTCGACGGTGAAGTCCTAACCGGAAGTTTACTTTTGTATTTGTCTTTTGCGCCACTCGTACTTGACGCTGTTCCTTCCATAACCCCGTGATCTCCAAAACAACACAACAAAGTGACGGGAAAACATGGCGAGCGGAGAGGAACCCAGAAGACGCCCGTCGGTTCCCTCCTCTTCGGTCGGCCTAGAGGCTCTGTTCCCCGGCGGGGCATCGGAGCACTCCTCCGCGGAGGGAAACCCGGAGCTGGTCCGCCTGCGGGAGTGTGTCCAGGGTTGGCTCTGCCAGTACGAGCCGCTGTTGCTGTGGCTGCAGCGGCTTCTGGTGTGGGAGAGGCCGCTGTACAGCGTCTCGGTGGCCCTGACACTCAACACCTTATTCTGGTAAACGTCATCTTTTTTCCTCTGACAGATTGACGCCGTTTCATGGAGGATTAGCATTAGCTGGTAGACTAGCAGCAGCGAGTGAACGTCAGGAGATGTTAGCTAATCCCGCGTCTGTAGCACGATGCTAACAACCCGTAAACTAGTTCAGCCTGAGGATGTCGTCGTTAATTCGGTCAGTTTGGCCAAATACACTCTTGTTTAGTATTTAAAGAAGCCAACAGCAGGTGGATTGCTCCTCACAATGTCTTGGGTGGTCCGGGCCTTCTACTGCATCAGCTGTCACTAAGAAAATACTGTAGTCTCTATTTACTTATTATAATTTCTTAGTATAGTCTCTATACCTGTTGTAATAGTTCTGCATTTGTGCCTGTGTGCACGCATAGGTAGGAGTGTCACAGTCCTACAGGTGCTGCAACATGAAATAAAAACATTTTTATTTTCCTTGTAAGAATATAGTTTTATTCGATCCATGTGCACAAACACAATAAAAACTATATAAAGCACACAACTGAAATTATCCAGGCAATACTGAATAAATACAATAACGAAAATTAGTGAATACTGTAAACATACTGGACTAAAAACTTATTCAAATAGTGAATATATACATTTATACATATATATGTAGATATACTTATATGTGTTTCTCCACAATGGTTCAGTGTTTTATTTGTGTTTATTTTGTGTGTGTGTGTGTGTGTCTGTCAGGCTCCTGTCCTCCACCTCCCTGCGGCCTCTGTTCTTGCTGAGTGTGTCTCTGATGGGACTGATGCTGCTGGAGAGATGGAAGCTCAAGTTCATCACAGGTAAACGGCTCGTTGGTGCCAGTCTTTCCCTTGGGAGTTCATCAGAAAAGAAGAAGAGAACAGAAAAGGCTTAAGCCGTGCAAGAAAAAGTGGGGAAAATAAGTAAAATAATCACCATGTATTTATTGATGTATTTATTTATTTTATGATTTCTTCATTCTTTACTTTTTTCATTTATTTTATCTTTTGTTTGTTTGTTTTGTATCGGTGTTTTAATTGCTGAGTGTCACTCTTTTCCCCTGTTGCAGTGAAACATGCAGGGGTTCCTCCTGTTCAAAGGTACGTGGTGTGTGTCTGTCCTTGGTAAACAAACAACCCGTTCAGTGTGTGTGCGTGTGTGTGTGTGTTCCTCCGCCCATTGTGACATCTGTTGGACTGTCAGAAAGTCCTGTTTTAATGAATTTAATTGCAGGGTAGCTGGTGTTTCTTGTGCTGACGTTGCTCCGTCGTTGTTCCCCGCAGCGAAGCGCTGAGCGCCGAGCAGCGTCTGCTGAGCGTACCTGAGCTGAGCCACCACCTGGCGGAGAGCTACCTGACCTGCTGCCTCTACCTGCAGGAGATGTTGCAGTACAAACGGCAGCATCACGGCAAGGTACGATAGGAAGTACTCCAAGGTGCGTTCATCTCCTGATGTCCTGCTTTCTCCCTCCAGTTCTGTGTGATGATGTGCAGCGGCTGCTTTGTCCTGGCTGTGGTTGGACATTACGTTCCAGGAATCATGATCTCTTATATTATCGGTGAGCTGCCCTGTTTCCTTTCGTGACTGTTCGGCCTTGTTGTTATGACAACACATCTTGAATTCCGTGCTGTGTTTATGGAATAATTGTCATCAGCTGGACTTCTGTGAGGTAACTAGCAGCTTCCTCCGTCGTGTGTTAAAACAAAACAAAGAAAACCCAAGTCAAACTGGATTATCCCCACAGGAAGTCAGCATCGTTTCAAAATAAGAGCTACTTTGATTTGAAAAGCCTGGCGTGACGGGGACACTGGAGTAGGTTCCGCCGTCGGCCCCCTCTGACTGCGTCCTCTCAGTCCTCAGCGTCCTCCTGTGGCCGTTGGTGGTGTACCACGAGCTGATCCAGAGGATGTACACCGGCCTGGAGCCCATCCTGATGAAACTGGACTACAGCATGAAGGGAGACACGGAGCACCGCAAGCACGACAAGAGGAGTGAGTGACGCTAACGCTAGCGCCAACCACACCCCTGTTGACCCGCTAACGCGTGCGCTTGTCACAGAGGTCAAGAAGGAGGTGGAGGAAGGCGACGAGCCCCGAGCTGAGACGGAGAGCGAGAGCGAGGAGGAGCTGTCGTGTTTTGCCCCGACGGTATGACCAGCTTTTGTCATTAACCCTGCGCTAGCATACTCTGGAGAACCGTAATTACAGGACAATTTGTGCCATCAGAAAACGGTTCCTGAATGCTGAGAAGTTACACTTCATTGCCAAGTCATTACAGTCATGACTTACTGTCTTCTGGCAACAGAGTGAATGGGATGACCGTATTTTTTCCATCTTTTTTTCTATTATTTTAATTTCATTTATATTGTAATCATCCTGAACCAGTTACAGAGGTGTCCTTCTCATTGTCTCCTTCTCCAAAGAAAAAGTAAGAAAAACAAAAATAAGAAAAAAGAAAAGCAAATTAAAAAGTCATTCCGGTGATCCCATTCAATTTTCACTAACGATCTCCATTTTCTGATGCAAATAGTCTTGTAATTACGGTACTCCGACGTATGCTATCACCGGTGATACCGTGGGGTTCGAGGGTTCCTAACCGCCACGGTGCGTTTCAGGTGGACGTGAAGACGACGGCGCTGGCGATGGCCATCACCGACTCGGAGCTGTCGGATGAGGAGGCGTCCATCTTGGAGAGCGGAGGGTTCTCCGTGTCCAGAGCCACCACGCCGCAGCTCCCTGACGTGAGCGAAGGTGGGTAGATGCCACCATCGTGGTCCAGGGTGAGAGCAGAGTGTGACGTGTTCTCCTGCCGCAGACCTGGACCAGCAGAGTCTGCCCAGCGACCCGGACGAGTCCTACCTGAGGGACCTGCCCGAGTTCCCCTCCGTGGAGGAGCTCCCGTCGTTGGAGCACCACCTGCTGCGCCCGGCGCCGTCTGCGTCCGAGGGGGAACCCGTCAGCCCGGCGAGCCTCCTCATCCAGCACCTGGCCTCGCCGCTCCACTTTGTGAACACGCACTTCAACGGGCACGGGCGACCGCCACCCGGCGGCGAGCAGGAGGAGGCGTCCGGCGCCCAGACGGCGCAGCGGTCGCTGGAGGCTCTGAGCGAGGAGATTGTCAGCACCGCCATCTCCACCGTGGTGCAGAACACTCTGTCTGCCCTGCTCCGGCTTGGCGACGAGCGGGCGGAGCCTGACGAGGACCTAGAAACCGGCGACGGGGCGCAGGAGGTGGCGGCGGCGGCGGCGGTGCCTGATGACACGCTGGTCGCCACCGAGGAAGAGGATTTTGAGCTTCTGGACCAAAGCGAACTGGAGCAGGTGGATGAGGACCTGGACCTCGGCTTGGGCGGACATGTTGGGAGGGGCGCTCCAGACACGCACCGGCCGCACTCGTAGCTTCCCTGTTTTTATCTGTACACATGTATACGTCCACTATATAAAACAGTTATCAGAAGAGCATTTATTGGTCGGAGTATATAACGATTAATATATGCTATAACTTATTTAATTTAATGTGATTCCTCGTCCAGCCTCGCCCCTTGGTCGCCCCTAGTGATTGTAACATAAGCTCCTCCCAGTTCCAGTCATTTTTCTCACAACTAATTGGTGTTTTCTCACTTGTTGCCTGGTAATTTGAAACTTTGACATTGTTGGATGTTACAAAAACTGATTTTCACCCTTGATGTGGCAAATACGGCCGAATTTGTCATTTAACCCTTTAACACCCACGGTATCGCCGGTGCTAACGTTTACCATAATTATATCACTGCAAAATTCAAAATCCTACTGAGAATATTTGTCTCATTTCTAATCGTCTAAGCTGCTGGCAACAGAGTGAATGGGATTACCGTAATGACTACAACGTGGCTGTTCTCAACTTTCAGGAACCTTTGGATGTAAGCTCAAATAGTCATGTACACTGCAAAAATAATTTTACACGAGTTTCACTTGTTTGAAACAAAAAGTACAAAAATCCTCCAGTGTTTTTAATTCTTACAAAAAACATTAACAGACAAATATTCTGTCTGTTACTGCTAAGTGTAAAAATATATGACTAAATGAGACTGAAAATACAAATATTCTTATAACAATTTGAGTTTTTGCAGTGATTCCACTGACAGCTGATACATTTGCGTTTGCATACTTTAGAGTACCTTAATTACACAACTTTTTGCGGTCTTAAAAGCTGAGAACCCAACGTTTTCTCCTTCTCCTCGCTGCTGATCGCGTGTGATCATGGTACTACGGTAGTATGCTAGCACCAATGTGGCGTCGCGACACGGTGGGTGTTAAAGGTTTAAACTGGACACCACCTCTCTGTCCGGTCATGTGACCTGTCTATTCCCCAGATGATCCGTGCATGTCCCTCCCACCCACCTCCCACACCCCTGCACACGCACAAAAACACACCATGCATGTATGTAGTGTTGGGAGGTTTGAAGGGACCTGGTGTGTGTGGAAGTTGGTTGGTCAGCTGCTGTCTTCACTCCCTCCAGATGCCAGGTGGTGGGGGTCAGATGTTCCCGTCTGTTTCTTGACTTGTTCTAGTGCTCTGTATTTACTAACCTGCCCCCCCCCCACCTCCCCTCAATGGAGCTGCTTAAGAGGAGCGAGTATATTCTGCATGTAAAAACAGCTGTTCCCAACGTGCTGCACTTTTAACCCTTTGACACCCACTGTATTGCCAGCGCGACATTGGTACCAACTTACTGTGGAGTACCGTAATTACTTGACTATTTGCGCCATCCGAAAATGTTTCCTGAAAGCTGAGAAGTTGCACTTCACACCCTGGTGGCCGTCGTTACGGTAATGATTCGCCAGCTTCCAGCAACGGAGCAAATGGGATTTTCCCCTTTTTGTGTCATTTGTTTTTTCTTTTACTTTTCGGATTCATTTATTTGTGTCATTTTCACATTTTTTTCTTTGCTTTCTTTTTGATTTTTCTCCTTATTTTCTTGTGTCCGTTCTGATTTTGTTTTCAAATAGTCACATAATGATGGTATTCTTAAGTACACTAGCCCCGTGTAGCACCGGCGATACCGTGGTTGTTAATTCCTTCATGACGACAGTAATAATACTAGATTTGACGTGTGAACAACTGTAAATGGAAACTCCCACGTAGACGCAGCTGTTGTTCGTGTGCTTCAGATATCTTCGACTCTAAAAACAAAAGGCACTTGCTGAACTGTACAATTTTGAAAAAAAAAGGAATATATTTTCTAATTTTCTCTTTTTTCCATGAAGAACTCTGTTTGATCTTTTGAAAGCGGGGCGGCGGCGGCGGTGTGAGGTTTGTCAGACTGGAGCTCCAGAGAAGAATAAAAGAGCAAACTGAACCAAACAGAAAGAATGTTTCCTCTTTAACTTGTCTGTGTTTCAGTCCTCGGCTCCTCCTCTGGTCCGCCAGCCGTTTCCTGGGGAACAACACACGGAGTGAGAGGACCATCTGTGCTCGGTGTGTCCGTTGGCAGATGGACCTTTGTCAGCTCGCGAGCGGACGACTGAAGTTTGTCCCGCAGATCTTCTCCCACCGTCACGTCCGACAGAGCTGCCCAGTGCCCAGAGGAGACAGTGACTGGAACCGAGACAACCGCGCCCTCTGGGAGGTCGCAGAGGTCGTAGAGGCCTGCGGGTCGCCACCAAACTTATTTTTACACAGTTCCCACTTGTTTCACGTTGATTTCACTTGAAATAAGCAGAATTACAGAAGAGCAAAAGCGTATTTTATGAAAAAGAAAATGACATTTTGACTGGAAATTACATATTTCAAGTAAGAAAACATCCATTGGATGGAATTGGTCAAAAGAAGAAACATAAAAAAAGAACCCCCTCCAAAAAAAATACAAAAAAACAAATAGCCATGTTGCTCATGACCGTAACAACAGCGAACATAACTACGGTACTCTGAAGTATGCTCGTATCACTGTATCACCGGTGCTGATGTCGTCCTCACCTGAGCAGAGGATGCCCACTGAGAGGAGCTCAGACGGACCAGAAGCTGCGTTCCAAGCCTTCATCAGAGCCAGAATCCCATTGGTGCTGGACATGGCTGCTCCTCCTCGTCTCTGGGAAGTTGCCGTTGCTACACGTCGGTGTCTGACCAACTCCTGGAACTCCGTCTCCACCCATTCCCTGAGACGTTGCAGATGTTAGTGCGGGCCCGTTCTCCTCAGAGCAGAATGTGTTGGACCACCAGCGAACCTGTCATGGAATATGTGCTGGAGCGGTTGGGAGATGGACGCCGGAGCTTTGATTGCACCGGGGTAGTTGGTGACCTTTGCCCTCTGTAGGTCAACGTAGAAGCTCCCGCTGATGTTCCCCCACACGATGACGTCCTGAACATCTGGGTGAACATGGCCGAGATGAATCCAGCATCGGGAGCGACGTAAACAACGGGAGTCACTCACCTGAACTCCTCACGTTCAGCTTCTTCGCCAGGATGGCCCTGGCTTCGTTCTCCAGCTGGGTTGCCACGGCGACAAAGCGTCCACCATCGATTGAGCGTGCGTTGTTTCGGAGGAGTGAGCACCTGAGATTGACGAAGGAACCACCGGAGACGATCACCTTCACCTCCCGGTTGGCTCTGACCTCCATCAGTTGTCCATACTCTGAGTACCGATCCCTGATCTTCTCCTCCTCCTCCTCCTCATCTGGAGGACCTTCATCCAACCAGATCTCCTCCAGCAGGAGGATGACATCAGCCTCTCCAAACGCCTCCTCCAGATCCACGTGGACGCTCACCTGCTCACACACCACGTCCGGTGAGTTTCTTCTACTGGGACACGTTCATTTGAAGACGATCCCCGACCTGATGAAGCAGAGGAAGAGCCAGCTCCTCCGTCTCCACTTGGAGCTGCCGCAGGTCCTCCTCAACCTCCCCCAGATGGAGAAGATGGAGGCTGAGAGCCGTGGCTTGGGGAAACACCTCAGAGGAGATCAGATGGGGGATCAGACAGCGGCAGGTTGGGTTGAGAGCGCTGGAGAGGTGCACATGCACAAAAAAATGCCGACAATGTCTTATTTCCATCAAAATGTCTCATTCCTTGTCAGTAATGGAAAAGGTAAGTTTGTTTCACTTATTTCAAGTTGATTTTTACTTGAAATAAACAGAAAAATCTGCTTTAACACCGACGGTATCAACGGCACTACATTGGAGTACCGTAATTACATGACCGTTTCCTCAGTTTCAGTTCCTGAACACTGACGAGTGTCACTCGGTTCCTCGACCTGGTGTGATGAAGGACAAAATGTCCATCAGCTCCTGAAAGTTAACAGCCATGTTGCTGTCATTACGGTAATCCCATTCTGTTGCCAGAAGCCAATAACTACCGTAATAACAGTAACCAATCAACATTTTTACCTTCTGTTCTCAGCTTTCAGGATCTGTTTTCTGATACAAATAGTCGTGTAACTACTGTGGTCATTTGAAGAATAAAAAATCTTTTTTTTCACAAGAAATGAACATTTCGATGAGATATAATATTCTTGGTGGGATTTAGAATTTTTGCATTGTGACATGCTCCAGAATGATCCACCTGGTGACCCAGATGTGAAACGGTTGGACAAGACTGAGACGATGCTTCTCCTCCTCAATGACCTTCAACTCGTCCACCAGGTTCTCTGCTGCGATGCTCAGCACCAGGTCTGAGGACGGGTCCGATGAGACGCCGTAATACTTCTAAGGGACCGTGGATGAAAAAAAGGAGCAATTTAAGGAATATTAAGAATAAATAACCCCCTTGAAGCATTTGTGACTTGTGAGCAGATGTCTACCTGACAATGCTCACAGAAGTCCCCGAAGCCCCCCAGGAGCATCCCTTTGCCCCCCTGCTCCACCAGTTCTCTCCAGATGACAGGGGACTGGTGGTGTTCCCAGGTGTTTGTCTTACAGGTGCTCTCCAGCCATTCCTGCCCAAGTCACAGCTTCAGTTGAGGTGACAGGGGAAAAATACAAATACAAGTACATTCTCACCTTCCAGTCACCTGGGAGAACTGAGATCTTGTGGAACCGGAAGTTGGGCAGGGACCGTTGCAGTCTTTCGGCTAAGAGTTCTGCTTTGGCGAGGTCAGGACAGTCTGCTTGACCTGTGGAGACGGTTAAGGTCTGTTTATGGGTGTTTTCAAATGTGTTGTTAATCTAAATGTGTGGAGAAACGTCACCAGCGAGCACGAATTTGGCCATTCTGGCCTGTTGGCGTCGGTTGCTAGGAGACCGAGGAGCGAGAATCTCCGACGGAAACCAGAGACGGAACGAAAAACTTACTGCGACCAATTGAAGCTGAAAATAGAACACGTTATTAAATTAATAATATAATTCATTTTGTTATGATTTGTTTATTAAAATTACAATTACAATTTCTTTATATTCTGTATATTTCCGGTTTTAATTGACGGTCAGATCCGAACGGACGCACCCGGGGGACCTAAAATGGCGGCGCACACATCGTGGACTAGCCTCAAAGGCTGTCAGCTAACAGATGGAATCAGGTCAGCGTTCTTGTAGGATACAACCGTGAGTTTCGGATGAGCCCGACAAGCTGTGCGGTCTATCCCACGTTTGGCTGTTGCTGTTTGTGAGTTTGTCAGTGGGACGGCGGCTAATGCTAGTTTGGGTTGTTTTTGACCTTGTTGTCGAACCTCAGGTTAAAGTTCTTTGTTTTTACTTCAAACATGAGACATTTATGAATGTTTGTACATTATATTGGGTATCGATCAAATTTTATTGAATCTATGAACTAAATACTATAGCGGAGCTTCATTTATATATGATATTTTTTATATATATGTGGAGAGAGAGGGTCCCTTCAATTTCATTCATATTACAGGAGAATAATAGTGACACCGGAAGTCATGTTGTCTCTGCGTCTCTGCATTCGTCGATCTCCATGGAAACAGCACAGGCCATCAGTGGCAGTTTTACTCAAGGACTCATCGTTGCCTAGGAAACCTCCAGCACACTTTCAGAGACAGACTCACACATGGCTGGGGAGATGTGTCGGTGCAGGAAGGTTCTACTCAAACGAACGTCAGAGACCAGAATCAGTTCCAGAACCAGTTCCACAAGCTTCTCTCCTGGCGGAGCACAGACCTTTCACCGAGCAGCTCCAGCTCTGCAGTTCCCCATCGGATGTCTTGGACCTCACCAGCCGATATCCCCCGTCAGCCCGCCAGGTGAGCAACAGCCTGACCAGGATGTGGGCCACCACCAAGAAGATGTCGGAGGAGCAGCGGCGCTGTGAGCTGCAGCTGATGTTCGAACATCCCGCGTTGCACCAGCTGCTCCAGAGGGCCGTGAGGAACGTGGGCTACCTGAGGCCCGACGACCTGGCCTACTCCCTGCTGGGGATGGTGAAACTGGGGGTTTCCGAACGCAGCCGGGTGGTCCAGACGTACCTGAGAGCCTGCCAGGTGAACACATCCTCATCATTGCACATAACAAATAAACACACCGATCGAAGGACTGAAGAAAAGATTCTAGGATTCAAAGTGTTTGTGCACAATTTGTTTGTGAAACAAATTCTTACCTTTCTGCTTATATTATAAATTCATAAGAAGAAGAAACACAAAGAAGCAATCCATCAAAGGAAAATAAACATTTATGTAAAATGAAATAAAACACATGATTTTTGTTGTATTTTCCTTTTTTAAAATTTACAATGAAAATGTCCATCACAACCATTTGTTGAAAAATTAAGTGACGTTGTCAGTCGGTGTATTTTTACATATTTTTTCTCTGTCTAACCTGTTTGTAACTTGTGGTGCGCTGAGATTCTGCAACAAAAAGTGCATTGTACATAAACTGTATTAATATGATTATTGTCTATTTTGGATTCAACAGGAGAAGCTGAATACGTTTGATGAGAAGAGTCTGTCCATCTTGTCGTCCAGTCTGGAGAACATGGAGAGCAGCTCCAATGCTGCTGCGCTCAAACAGGGCCTGAGGTCCGCTCGTGTTCATGTGTGGATGGTGGGTTTGTCAGGTTGCTGATGTCTCCTGCTGCTCCCTCCCAGACTGATCGTCGAGTCCCGTCTTCCTGAGATCAACAACGTCACGATGCTCCAAACCATGATGCGAGTGCTGGGGAAAGACGCTCCTTTGCAGCTCAAACGGAAGCTGGAGGTTGATCTCCGTCTTCTTCAGTCAGCTGAGGGATACGAGCGTCAGAACGTTGACCGTTGTTTGTGCTTCACCTCCACCAGGCAAAAGCTTTGTCCATGACCGACCAGTTCAGCCTCCCCAACTCCCAGCACATGATCTCCACCCTGCTGGCGATGGACTTCTACTCCAAACCTCTGCTGGACGTCTGCAGTAGGAAGATCACAGGTGAGGGCAAACACTGGAGGCTACTCACTTCTTGTCATGTAAGAAAAGACAAAATATTACAATTCAAATCAAACCAAATAGAATATAAAAGTATGTTTCTAAAATGTCTTTTGTAAATTTCCATTCCAAATGAAATCCAAACAGAAAAAATAAAATAAACAGTGTACATAAAAATATTTAAAAAATATAATATGTAATAATACAAATAATAAAAAAGGCATATTTGAAATTAGATTTAAAATACAGTAAAATCCAATCAAATGAATGAAAAATAAATAAATCAAGTAAAAAGTCTGTATGAAAATAAAATAAGTGTTTCTCCCCGTCCCGTCCGAGCAGAGGACGCCCACGCCGTCCCGTTCAACAGACTGTTGTCGGTGCTCCACGCCTGCAGGAAGCTGCGCTACAGAGACATCGGTCTGCTCACCAGCATCTCTGACAACATCGCTGCCTCCGTCGACGTTTGGACCAACAAGCAGGTGCTGCAGGACGCCGCCACGTCCCGAGTCCACTCCTCTGGTCACATGGTCTGACTCCTCCCTCCTTCCAGCTCGTCCTCCTCCTGTCCGTGTTCCAGAGCCTGGAGTTCTGTCCCGACGCCCTAATGGACGCGTTCGCTGCCAGAGTGACTGCCAACCCCGAAGCCCTGACGCTCACAGACCTCCAGTGTGTCCTCAAGGTGTACGCGGCTCTGGACTGGGATCTGGAGCACAGGCAACAGTAGGTGGCTGAGTACAGATCCATTAGTGCAGACATTAGCACAGATGCTAGCAGATACGTTAGCAGAGATGCTAGCAGAGACACTCCCAGATAGGTCAGCAGAGGAGCTAGCAGACACTCCGTGTTGACCCCCAGGTTCCTGGACGCTCTCAGCTGCGTTCTGGACGTTTACCTTCCCAACATGGCTGCTCACCAGCTGTTGAAGACCACCTATTGGCTGTGCCTCCTGGGTCACTTCCTGCCGGCAGCTCTGGAGAAACTGCTAAGCAGTAAAACCTTGGAGCTGCTCAGCACGACGGGTGAGAGGGCTGGTCACACTCACTCTCTCACTCACACACACACACACACACACACACACACACACACACACACACACACACCTCAAACACCCCTCCTCCTCCTCCTCCTCCTCCTCAGTGCCCAGGTTCCTCCCGAGCCAGGAGCGGATGTTCCAGACAGTTCACCTGTGTCTCCACCTGGATCGTCCCGTCCTCCCCCGGCCCCTGGCTGTCCCCCCGCCCCTGCTGGGAGAGCCCGATGCCAGCGGCCCATCAACCAATCAGCAGCTAATGCAGGCACTGCACCACGCGCTGGGCGAACAAGGAGACGCAGAGCTGCAGGAGGGGCTGGTGGAGGAGAGGTTCTACTACATAGGTACCAATGGAGCCCTGGAGGAACGTTAACCCTTGAACCCGATGGAGTACCGTAATTATAGAACTATTTAAGCCAAAATATGCTTCAGGAAAGCTGAGAAGTTGCACTTTCCGATTACCGTAATGACAGCAACATGGCCGTTGCCAACTTCCAGGAACCAATTGATGTTTTCTCCTCCTCCTAGCTCCTTCTTCACACCAGGGAGGAACCGAGTGACACTTCTCAGCTTTCCGGAACCAATTTCTGATGCAAAAAGTCCTGTAAATACTCCAAAGTATGCTGGCACTGACGTAGCGCCAGTGATACCGTCGGAGGCTTCAAGAAGTGGGTTGAACCACTGTGTGTGTGTGTGTGTGTGTGTGTGTGACCATCAGACGCCGTGATCAAGCCTCTGTTGAACCAAACGTATCAGACAGGTGCCGGCAGCTCGACGGCGACAGCAGCAGAGAGGTTGGTTTGGATTTCATCTTCTTCTGAAAGCAGAAGGAGTTTGGTTCCCAAATAACGCCCTACACGGGTGCTTGCATACTGTACTTTGGAGTACCGTAATAACCCAGGTGGAGTACCGTAATAATCCATGTGTCTCCTCTTCCCAGAGTGGCGGTCCTCTTCCCTCCGTCCTCTGCGTTCTGCTACGGTTCCACCCGTCCCCGTGGTCCTCTGGCTGTGAAGCTCCGTCACCTGCAGATCTTAGGATACAGACCTGTGGTGGTGAGCTGGAAGCTTCCCTCTGATTGGTTCCCATGACAACTGCTTATACTTCTTGGTCTTCTCCTTCTCCTCCTTCTGCTGCTGCCGGTGGAGGAGGAGTAGGACCACCACCCTAGTCTGACATGTGCGTTCATCCTGCAGGTCGGACCACCAGAGCTTCAGTCTGTTCCTGAGGAACGCTGGGGCGACTTCCTCCGAGGACGGATCTTTCCAGAACATCAGGGCTCAGACGACGGCAGAGAAGAGCGTTAAAGCGGTATGAAACTCGTACCTTGTTACCACGTCCTGCTGCTGCATGTGAGTGAGAGGAACCGGTGGAGTCCCACAGGAGGGACATCCACCGTATCGCCGGCACTATGTCGGTGCTGGCATACCTTGGAGTACCCTAATTACAGGACTACTGGCACATCAGAAAACAGTTCCTGAAAGTAGAGAAGTTGGACTTCACAGCCAAGTTCCTGCCATTACGGTAATGGTTCACTGGCTTCTGGCAATAGAATGGGATTACCATAATGACAGCAACATGGCTGTTCTCAACTCTCTGGAACCGATGTACACTTTCTCCTATTTTCTTCAATTTGTTATTTTGTTTTAATCATAATCATCTTGAAGCCATCACAGAAGTTCCACTGAAGTAAAGTGAAATCTATGTCTAGCTGAGAAGTGTCACTTCCCACCCTCGTCGCTGTCCTTACCGTAATGACTCTCCAGCTTCCAGCAACAGAGCAAATGGGATTACCGTAATGACAGCAGGTGCTGAAAAACGAACGTCACAGGAAACACGTGAACCTGAGCGTTTATTCCTTTATGTGCAGCAACAGAAGGAAGTGCAGCGAGCTACATGTCGTCTCTATGACAACGGCCACGTTCACGTGATCATCTCTGCTGATGTGCAGCGTCATGGCGTTGAGTTCTGGAAGCCTCTGCTCCTGCTGGGCGGTCTGGTGTTGACATAGTCATTCTGGAAGTTGCTCCGCCTCAGTTTAACCTGTGAGACACGAAGTGCGTGATTGGTCGAGGGTGACACACCCACAGGAGGGGCGTGTCCTCTGAGACTTACGCAGTTCACTGCGGCGATGGCCGTGGTGATGACACAGTAGAGGCAGAGAAATGCCAGCACAGGAAACCAGTGGGACCCACAGGTTCGATGCCCAGCAGGTTCAGAATCGCTGCACGTACACTGATGGTCTGGAGACAGAAGGAGATTCACTGCGCCGGAGTGTGTGTGTGTGTGTGTTATTAAGTCAGAACTCTGAATGTCATCCTTTTTCCCCCATAATTGTTTATTCTATCTACAGTAATTTGTCATTCTGGCTTTAATCTCAGAATTCTGAGAAGAAAAGTCAGAATTCTAATAATAAGAAAAGTTGATTTGAACTTTTTTCCATGTTTTTTCATTTAGACTTTTTTCTTAGAATTCTGATAGAATCTCAACAACTCAAGGAATTTTTCACGCTGCTCCCACTCGTTTTTTATTGTTTCCACGTGTCCCTCATCATCTTCTGTACCTTGTCCAAGCACCAGGACCCTCAGAGAGCTTTGTACTTTCTTGTAGGGAGGTGGGAAGGTGACCTGGCCCTCGCAGCTGTAGAGTCCACGGCGACCGGAGGCGTCCCCGCTGAGGCTGAAGCTGAACGATCCGTTGAGCTGCTTCAGCTCCACGCCCGTGTCCGTCTGGGTTTGGCAGTGGGACACGTTGCTGTTGTGACACGTGCAATTGTGGATCAAATCTTGGTCGTGGAGCAGATTGAAGATGACGTCCTCTCCGGTTAGTGGGGGACACGGGACGGACACAGGGGCTCCAGCTGAGAGGCACACGGCTTCCTGCTGATCTGAGGACATGTGAGTCCAGTCGACCGCAACATTAAAGACAAGAAGAATTCACTGTGACTCGGTGTTTGTGTGTTGAAACGCTGACGTTTTGAAGTTGCACCTCCGCTGACAGTTACCCTGTGCGGATGGCGATGAGGGCCACATGGAAAACAAACACGGACTGAGAGTGACGTAGAGAACAGGACTGGACGAATTTGACTTTAATCCCTGATGATCTCATGACTCTAAGCTCTAAATTCTGACCTGTTTTTTCTCAGAATTGTACGTCTGAATCAAAAAAGAAGTGACAGCAACATAAAAAAATATAAATTCTGAGGAAATCTGACTCTTTTCTCAGAATTCAGACTTAAATCTCAGAATTGACATTTCTACACATTGGGTGCACACTAAGTTTTTTATTACAATTAGCAAATAATTATTATGAAGACTAATTATTAAAATTAACAATTAATTTTAAAAAGTGAAATTTAAGTCAGACTTTAATCTCTGAACCAAAAAAATACATTTTGATTTCATGTTAATACTGAATCCTGAATCCTGACTTTTTACTCAGAACTTTAATATATTGTTCCATGTCGACCTCCATTTTCTCTACTCACATGTGGCCCTCCTCGTCTGCTGTAGCCATGGACGCAGCGTACGTGAGCCACTCAGTTCATTTAAAAAAAGTCTGGTTGACACGGAGGTGTTTGCAGACGCGAACGTTTCAGGGGTTTAGAGGTGGAGAACGTACGTGTGCAGCCCCAGGTGTCCTGAGGCGTGTGAGCAGAGCTGCAGCCCAGAAGAACCAGAACCATCCAGGGTAGCACCATCTTCAGGTGAATGAGGCTCTCTCTGCTCGCTCTCCACTGACTGATGTCAGCCCGGATGCCCAACCACCCGCTTAGGAAGAAAACATCCTGTAGAAGCTCACACCTCCTCTGCAGGTTTCTGCTGCATCTGAAGGTTTGAACTTTGCTGCAGCAGATGATGTTTGTCACAGCATCACGATTCAGAACATGTGTTTTAAATAATGAATGAATGAATATGAAAATAATCACACCATAAGAATGGATATGAAATAATCACATCAGAAAAAAACATGGTAGTTTTTCTCTTGCTGAGGTTTTTGTGGTCCACCATGTTTTTTTCTGTTTCCTTCTTCCTGGTAAGAACACCTGTAAACACCTCACATCACTGGATGTGCTCCTGCAGGATGAGGGGAAGAATGGAAATGGAGAACTAATGTTTATTGACTGAAAATGACTGAAAATGTAAAAAAAAAACCAACAAAAAAGGTCAAGTTAAAAAAAATATGCGCCTGCAATACCTGTTTGTCCACCGGGTGGCATCAAAGGACCATGTTTCTTTGAATCTGTTTCAGACGAAAAATCAAACCAGCAGATACTTGTTTTCGTTCACGTTCATGTTCTACAAATGACCAGGGGTCTGTACCACGAAGCTCGATTAGTCAGTCCTGGATCAATGGAGTTGATCCAGGACTGACTTAGCGAGATCATGGCGATCAGGATCATCGGTACCACGAAGCTGGATATCAACTCACTAATTCAATCCAGCTTTGTCTCATCAAGACCCGTGAACGCGCACGTATAAGAGGTGTGTTCGAGGCAGCAGACCAATCACAATCATCAGCACACGAACGGGAGACAGAGCGCCTCACGCCGGCCGCAAAGGTTAATGCTGGAAAAGTAGGAGGAGAAGTCAGAGATTGTAGAAAAGACAAACACAGTGGAAGCTGACAGAAGATGACAAAGCAGCTGGCAACACATCTCAGACTGTGTAAATGTGTACGTTGTTCATTAATGCCTCAATGAACCTACAACATCCGTGGATCCCTTGAAATCACATTGTTTTTTCCCACTTAAAAAATCAAACATAAAAACACTAAAGCGTCAACTTTAATATTGAAATAAAATTCATTCACATCAATATACCAAGTTGATCGTCTGTATTAGGAGACTATGAAAACCCACGAGTCGTCAGGAGGCTGAGCACGGGGTCAAAGGGTGTTTGACGGACGGACTAAACTATAAACTACACGCTCCAACGTCTGCTGATAACTTTCATTTATTAAGTATAAAATCCAAACAGTGAATCCCATAAAAAAACTTTAAAATACCTGACTCCTCCTCAGATGGGACACAAAGAAGGAAGCTACCTGGACCTACAGTCTGAATCAAATCATCTGATGGATCTGTGTTAGAGATGATCAGGGACAAAGAGAAAAAAAGAGAGGGGGAACCGTCAAACACCATGAATGAAGTGTGGAGATGACACTGTTCACATTTCCTTTACTCAACCACATGTATGAAAATGTCTCGTGAAGAATCCGTAAGGTCTCAGGTGACTTGGTGGACCACCGACAGTGAATACAGGAAACGACCCGTGTCAAAGAACAGACAGTTATCCTGCTCCGGAGCAGGATAGTTTTTCAGAGTAAATTACCATGGTAACAGGTCTTGATTAAACGAAATCCGGCTTCGTGGTACAGAAGATCCAGGATCAACCCTGAGGTTATCTCGCTAAAACCAAAATCCTGCTCCAGTAGAACTTCCCACACCACAAATTATCGGAAAGAAAATGATCAAGAAAATTAACTATCAACAAATATTCAACATAAAAACATTAAAGTGTTGATTAAATGAGGCACGCTAAATTATTATTATTGTTATTGTTATTATTATTATTATTAACTGGAATATTTACTATGTGTAGCAACACATGGACTCATATTAATAGGATTGAAAAAAGGGATTAAAGATTTCAGTGCGTGTGTTGGCCGTGAGGGGTCAGTGGTGCCGTGTCCATATGGATGACATAGTAATCTAATCTGGAACGTGTCCCCTTTGTGTGTGTGTGTGTGTGCGCGCGCTCCAGCCTGCAGCCTCCCTTCTTCACCAAAGAAACCTTCATGTAAATCCCGTAAATCCAACACATTGCATTGTATAAACTCTCCAGTAACTTAAACAACGAAATATGGTGATTCTCATTAAAAAAAGATGATAATTACAACATCAACGTCACGGACAGACAGCTCGAAGCGGGCCAGCTCCTCTCCTCCATGTGCTGCCGACTGGCCGGTATTCCCAGCAGTGGCCGGATTTCCCAGCCGCACTGAAGGCAGCATGTCCCTGGGTTGGACCGGAAACGGCGGAGTCGAGCAGCGTGTCTCCTCCTCAGTCAGCAGCACCGACACCGGGATACGACCGACGGGCTCTGGGCTTCTCGGTGCAGGGGACAACATGAGCACTGCCGGTTTTTAAAGTGTATTTTCCTTCTTTTCTTCTGGAAGCCATTTTGACCACCGCTAGTTCCCGCGGTGCCCGCTCCCCGCTGGACATCACCGGAGGCCGGCAGAGGAGCGTGTGGACCCCGCTAGAGTGTGAGTCGCTTTTCTGTTGTTATTGTTCTAGATTTCATGTGTTCATTCCTGCTCAGACTGCGGATGAACTGTCATGTTGAACCGGCAGATGCAGTCAGGGCTCAGGGCGAAAACAGCTGTTTTTTGTTTGCAATCAAACCTTTTATTTGTAGTTTACCGCAAAGAAAAGGGGGGTTTGGTGAGGCAGACTGCTGCTGGGGGTGCTGCTGCTGCTGCTGCTGCTGTGGGGGGGCTTGTGTGCTCCCGATGCGGCCAATGAACCACTCCTCTCCGGGGAGAAAGGGTGTGGATGAAGCCGCGTGGGAGCGCGTTTTCTTTGGGGAGGATGGGATTCCACCTCCAGCCCCAACAACCGGCCGGTGGAAGGCAGGAAGCAGGGTTTGAGTGCGTCTCTGCGGGCAGACAGAGGAGGGATGAACCCTCCGGTCTCCACCCTGTTAGCCGGAGGAGGCTAACGGTGTCTGCTAATGCTAATTCGAGTCGCGCCGGACTGAACAAACACCCGTTATCTCCCGGTGGCTGTGTGTTTTTGAGCCACGCTCTTAGCTGAAGCTCACACACGTTTTATTATTAATATGATTATTAATGTTATTATTCGTCTTTGCTGGCTGACACAGCGACCCTCCATGGGCCACTTTAACCATCTTCCATTAGCTTTAAGCTAGCAGTAGAAAGTTGTTTGTTCTTGTCTGAAAAAACGGAGTCAGACGTTCGACATTTACTCGTGTAATTTCCTGACCCTTCACTGACCGTAGGGTTCAAAGGTCATTCGTCTGTCTGTCTGATTCCTGCGTTTTCACCCTGGTGTGATTTACTCTTCTTCTACCCAGTCCAGATGTGAAACTGTCAAAGAATAAAATAGAAAACACTGAGATTTCCACCCATCTTGTTGTTTTTGTATCTATTTTTCTTTCCACCAAATATTAATCTACCTAATCTACTACTTATTTTGGCTCCACCAGTAGGTTCATATCCCCTGACCATCTGACAACAGTTTTGGTTCAATAGTTATTTTCTACATTCAGCTTCTGGACATAGACCCTCGACTACTGAAGATCCAACAAATCTCAGCTACAAGCTGGTGTTAGTTTGTGTCTTCATCTTCATTTGCTGCCTGAGAATCCACCAGTACCAGGATATTTCCTGTTGTGGCTCATACTGATATATCAGAGAACCTACAGACAATGGATCCTGGATTTTGTTTTGCCAAGCTATGAAAATGTCCCTATCTCACAATGAGTCACAATCCTTCAGATTCATCTGGTCCTGAACATTTCATCCAAATCCATTCAGAACCTTTGGTGTTATTTTGCGCACAGGCAGACAAATGCTGCCCAGAACAAACCTCCTTGGCGAAGGTAACAGCAAAAGGCCACTTGGCTTCACTTCCTCCTCACAGAAGCTGGATAGCTGGAGCGTCTGTGTCCTGATGAGACGCTCAATTTGCCTCCACAAAGACTGGAAGCTCATTATTGTTGTATGGAGACAATACAGTGCGCCCCGTTGGCTTCCAGTGCTGTTAATGATTTGAAAATAACTGCCCCCCCTCCCCAGGCACATTTCTCCAAGCTTGGAAGCAGTCACTGTCTCGTGGAAAGACAAACGAGCAAGATGTTGCAAGCACATCTGGAAAGCCCAGTGATTTGTCATTTCTTTGTTCCTGTGGGATTTGTGTGCTGTGGCCCGTTAAGATGGTTCTTCTTGAACACGTCCCCAAATATTTGCTCCCTGTTGTCACAGGACATTCTGTTGGGTTAGAACAGTCACGGGCTGAAAATCAGTGGAGAAACTGTAGAAGAAAGGTGGAGAACATGCACCTCATGTAACCGGATCGTGTTCCCAGCTGCTGAACTTGTCCCAAAGTCGCTGCATTGAGGCAGCTCAGCCATAAAAAGCTCCATCATGGATTAAATTTCCAGCCACAGAAGGTAAAACAAATGTTAGACGGAGCAACGTCATCTCACCGCCCAAGTTTTCTTTTCCTTTCAGAAAAGAAGTCAGAGTGGGGGTATATGTTTTAGAAAAGAGGATGAATACATAACCAGACACATACTGACACTCATTCCCCCACTCGCTGCTAAAAGAGCAAAGGGAGAAAAGACCTCCTGCTTGTTTGTGTTTGATCGCTTGAGTCTGGATGTCACGGATGTGACGAGAAAACCAGTTGTCAAAGGAATGTTGGCTTTGACCATCACTCCTCGGAGACAGCACGTTTGAGAATCCACATCTGTGTCAATCCCAAGTTATTGACCGCGTGCCTTCAGTGTTGGGTCGGTGTTGACACGTAGCCGAACAAGTTCTGCTCCTTTTTAGTCGCTATCGCTGGAAAGATGCAAAGAAAATAACTCAGAACCAGGAAAAAAAAACCCCAGTGTCGTTACATTGAAGTAACTAGTTGTTTTCCAGGCCGTCAGCGGCCCTGTGTGACCTCCACCCATCCCTCCACCGCCTGTGGCCTTGGGACTTTTTGGGGTGTGTGACACGTTTTGGTGTGAATATACCCAGGTTGTGTTACAGCCATGGGTGTCGGTGGTTGAAGGGGGCTGGGGGAGGGTGCCTCTTCAAACCAGCCAGAGGGGAAAGTGTAACGGGATCTATGAAGGCTGATGGGATGGAGACTGATGACACGTGGGAGCCCGGGGACGACAGGGAGTGACGTGGGTTGACCGGTGAGGTGTTTGACCGGAACATGTTTTCATGCAGTCGATAGCCGCTGACCGAAAAGGTGAGCGAGAAATGGTGCCAATCTTGTTGTGGTTACCGCGGTAACAAGATCCGCTCCCTTTCAGTCGCTCTCGCTTGAAGTAAAGAAAACGGCAACAAGCGCCATGCCAGTCAGCGCCTCAGTGTCCATGTGTCATTCCAGTTGGGTGTGGGAAACGTTCCGCTGACCTTTGGTGGCAGCTGCTCGTTCCAGTGAAAACAAAGACAAATGGCCGGTTTGTGTCAGGAAATGAATGCTTACGTCTCTTCAACGGGAGATTGATAAGCTGCATTAACCTTTTAGCTCATTGTGAACGGTTGTTGGCGTTCAATGTGTTCTTATCGTTGCGTTACAGACACGTGTGTGTCGGTTAACCCTTGAACAGCGACGGTATCACCGGCGTGACAAAGGCTCCAGCATGAAGCCGAGAAGTGTCACTGGGTTCCTCAAAGTTGAGAAGTTGCACTTAACGGCAGAGTTGCTGTCATCACGGTGACAAATCAGCATGGCTGTTGTCAACTTTCAGGAACCGATGGACGTTTTCTCCTCCTCCCCCCAGCTCCTTCTTCACACCAGGTAGAGGAACTGAGGGACACTTCTCAGCTTTCAGGAACCGTTTTCTGACAAATAGTCCTGTAATTACGGGACTCAAACGTACGCTAGCGAGAAAGTAGCACTGGTTAAACAGTTAGCAACTGTCCATATTTATTTATCTTTTACAACGTGAGAATTATGTATTTTATTGTAATTTTACAAATATTGACATGACACTGCTAGTGTTTTTCTTTGTTTCCTTCCATCGACAGCGACTAAAAGTGAGTGGATCCTGTTACCGCAGCAACCACAACAGATCATTTTCTGATCACTTTTTTGGTTACAAATCGCCATTTGGTCGGTTGTATTTTTTCCACTCGAGTGCCCAGAGATTAGTGAGCTCCTCGGTCGCCGATTCAACGGCGTCGTCCAATAAGGCCGGGTTCACTCTCAGAGCTGCCAGAGTATTAGTCAGAGAGGTTAGGGAGAGGCAGCCGTGGACACACACACACACACACACACACACACACACACACACAAACACACAAACACACACAGATATGTTGTAGATTAAGCCTGAAGGTTTGATTGACTGTCAAGGGATTGGTCTCAGAAACGTGTCAGTGCTTCCATCAGGGACAGGGATTCTGTCTGCGTTGTAGGTCACCGCTGCTGTCGTCCTACATGAGCTCTGATGGGAAGAGGAAAAACCAGAATGACCTCAGTGTTTCCACCCGGCTGGGATTCATCAGCGTTGGTTCTCGTCTTGGTCGTTTTCTAGCGGAGATGTAAATCCAGCAGCCACCTACTAGACGAGGGTAAACGGAGGCGTGTGTGGTGGGTGTGGGTCATCTGTGTGTGTCCCTCAAACCCTCCTGATGACGTAGGACAAGGGAAACCAGACACTGGCTGTTGGAGCTCTGTGGGAAGCAGCTGCTCAGGGCAGCGAGGACACAGGAAGTGGAGGTGGTGCTGATGTTTGGCCCCTGAAGTCCACATTCCACTTGTTCTACGTGAAAGCGACGGCGTTGACGCGTGGCTTACGGGTGAAGTCTGACATCACAACATCACCTCGTTGAGCTGTTTTAACGTGGGTCTGCTGCTGGTTGGCAAACCTCCTTCTGTTGTCACGGCGATGATTCCCTGAACATATAAGGGGGTAGAGTGAGATGTGGTCCTGAAACCTTTGCCCGTCATGTCCCAGTCATCGAAAATTTGATGTTTTTCATGATTTTCCTCTGAAACTTGTCGTGAGGGAGTCATACTAGACGATTCCTGATCAAGTCGCTCGAAACGACATCTTGCACCAACACGTATATAGTTGATGGGGGGGAAGTCAGAGTACATAGTGGTACGTACTAGCGTACAGCGTTAGGGTCTGTTCATCCTAGAAGCTCCAATCGTGTCAGTAACAGGGAGATCTGCGTCAGCTGAGGATACAGGCAACCCGTGTCAAAGCAGCTCCTGCACCCATCAGTCGAATAAGAACTTCCACGTGTGAACGTGTGTGTTCCATTAACCGGCTCCGTCAGACCCCACTGGCCATCGTGGGAACATTCCTGACACAGCGTTCTTCCATAATTCCCACCATGTGTGGTTTTTCCAGCGGCGAGCACTCTGGGCCTGGACCGTGGAGAATCCCGCCGCGGAGGAGATCAGCTCCTTGTAATCACAAGCAGACTTTGATGTGCTTATTAGAAAGGACTGGGAGGCTCAAGTAGAACCTTCTGGAAGCGCATAGGAGGTGGCTGGAGGTCAGTCGGTCCGTCCACGGTCACACTTGACCTGATTGATGCTGTGGTTGGTGCTCAGGCTAATGTTCATGTAAAGATACAACTACAACTAGCTCAGTTTTAAGTTGTTTAATGTCCTTTTTTTATTACATAACAACTCCCTACAGGAAGTGGGGTTTTTTTAGGATGAATGTTGTCACTGTACACATTTAGCTCGGCTCCAGGTCCGCGCTCACGTTCCCCGGCAACAATCCTGTCTTTCTCTTTCCGATGACATCATCTCCAGCCTTGCCTGCAGACGGCCTTGCCTGCCTTCCCACTTCCTGCCTGCACAGGAAATGAGCTGCCCCCGAGGAAGGCAGCCAATGGGGGGGAGTGTGTTCAGACACGGACACACCTGCGCGCAGTGTTTCCCCTTGTTCCGCAGTCGGCGGGGGCCACTCGTCAAGACCAAACAGGAAACTTAGCTGCAGTAGTGACGGGAGCGGAATCATTAGAGTCTGTTCAGTAAAAAAATTCATTCACAACATGGGTTCACCGAATCGTTCAGTCTCCAATAACAATGTCGATAAGTTTCTTTTTGAAAAGATTCACTCGTTTCACAGTTTAGGGTGAATCTGGCTTGTGGTTCGTTCACTGCAAAGGAGTCGACTGATATGAATCACTCATTGAAGATGGAACTCTGTTCTAGCCTCTCAAGAACTTTAGCGACTTTTTCTGGAGTTCGGGATTCAGTACAGTTCATTCACCCAAAAGATTCATTCACCGAATCGTTCAGTGTCCAATTACACCAGAAAAAGTTGCTAGATTTGTTGCTAGTCGCTAGCGGTTTGAATACTCGCGAAATGACAAAGTTGCCAAATTGCAACTCTGTTTCATTGTAATTTTCATTTTCAGTCAGCAGTCAGTGTCAGTTGACTCGTTTGCAGGGAACGAATGAATCAGATTCACCCGCAGCAGTTCACTGCCACACTCAGTTGAACTGTGAAACGAATGGATCTTTTCAGGAAGTCATCCAGCACAGGTGGTTCACCCAAAAGATCTGTTCTTTTCGAAACGATTCATTTGCAAACGGTACATCACTAAGTTGCACAAACACTTTGATTGCTGTTTGTGTGCGTGTAGCTCGGCCCCGGTGTTCAGCCACAGAGACTCCTTGTGTCCAGACAACTGTAAAGACTCGTTTGTGCTGCTCAGACGTTCCGGGAGTCATGAACTGACCGTTTTAGCTCAAAACCTGCCAGGAAACGAGGTGAAAAGTGGTTTCAATCAGTCTCCTCAGGGTGGAAACGGGTCACGTGCGTGTGTGTGTGTGTGTGTGTGTGTGTCAGTCACAGAAGCTGCCTGTTGTGACTGCAGCAGCTGCATGCGTCTGTGTTCACCTGTTCGCCAGCCACGGCGTGTTGACTGAGTGTTATCACATCTTAACCCTTGAACACCCACCACCACCACTCTGGAGTACCGTAGTCAGAAGAGCATTTGATCAGAAAACTGTTCCTGAAAGTTGAGAACTTGTTGAGAACCTGTCATTACGGTAATGACTCGCCAGCTTCTGGCAACAGAGCAAATCGGATTACCG
>CAAKHB010007272.1:31098-59425 GCA_901007665.1 Aeoliscus strigatus
CTGGGCTAGAAGGAATTAAACACAATATACACACAGTGGCGCCCTCTACAGGCTGAAACATAGTGACTGCTGCTGGCGTGGTACATCTGGTACCTGCTAGTACCTCAGGCATGTGTCCACCAGGGATGTCAAGGTAGATTAGGAATGCGACAATCTGCTGATGTTGCTCTGGAGCATTGTGGTCTACACCGCCACAGTTTGCCTTCATCAAGCCACTGCCCTCAAGACACATGATGATGTGAGTTATAACGCGTATATGACATGACCTTATAATACATTAGTTTGCTATCTGGTCTGTTGTACCGGAGCAATTTAACTTGATCCATGAGGGGGGGTTTATGGGGGCTGGGAGAGGAGAGTCCTTGGTCTGAAACTACTGGAGAAACGCTGGTTTACACAAACAGGAGACTCTGAACATTAAATTCTACAGCTGGTAAGTGCAGGGGGAGGCTGCACTGTGAGTGGGTGGGTCTAAAATCCTCCAGGCTCCGCCCATGCTGCAGTAAATCGCTGAGATACAGGATAAGATACAGGAGGGTTCATCCTCTGCAGAGACCAGTACATCCAAACAGTTAAAGGAGCAGGTAAGTGACCATAGCAGTACTTTTATTGTAGATATACTGGGCTACAATGATTAAAAAAAAAGAGAGAAAATTCAGACAAAACAATTTAAAGGTATTTGTGATCCATAAGGTGCAGACCGCAAACCACTGCAGCGCATTGTTACAGTATGAGTGAGTCCCTTAAACATCTGCTGCAGGTTGTGATGGCCCATAATTCCCCCGTTCTCATCGCAGTTCATTGCTCCACGTCGCTCTGCTGGTGTTCTGCTGCCTGACGCCCAAAGCTTCGCTGCCGCCGCGTGCTGGCGCCGCTGTGCTGGCTCTGAGACAAACGCGTGGCTGCTCCCGACGCTTTCACAGTTTATCAAACGCATTCAGTCCTCTGCTGACATGAGTCACTCGCTCCAATGGCCCTGATAGCAAAGATCCAGGTTCTTCTGGGGGTTTTTTATTGGTCAATGGGAGGAAGTGTGTGTGGGGTTTTAGTTTTGTTTTTGAGTGTTTTTGGAATGGGGGGTTGACTGAATGCTAGAAGAAAAAAAAGTTTGCCTCTAGCCGCTGGCTCAACCTGCCACCTCTGCTGAAGGTCGATTGCAACGGGACGACGGCGGGAAACATTCAGTGACCGAGAGCTGCAACTCTGACTGTCACCTGAAAAATGGTATCTTCAACATTAACTTTTTTTCGTTCCATTGGAAACGTTTTCTAGCCTGAACGTAATCTGCTTGATGGAGGAGACGACTGGTCCGATAACCGTAGACGATCGGTCGACCGTGACGAGAACAGAAAACGTGAATCTTCTCTCTTTGAGTATTTCCACAAAATGAAGATCTTTTCCGGCAGTGTGAGCAAAGGCCTGCAGCTACGTGTTCAAGCTTGTTACCGGAGCTCCTTCTCCACACCGACGTTCCCCTCTACAACTTCCAGGGACATTCTTTGGAAGCTCATGCACACGTAACATCGTGCTAATGAGAAGAACCGAGTTGTCGCCTTTGCTCTAGGGACCAGCAGGTGGCGTTACTGTAACTGTGCTGTTGCATCGCGGGGAAAATACTTTGAAAACATAGACTGAGCAACTGGGCCGTGCAGTGCGTTTTTCAAACTCCGCCTGCTGAGGTAGAAGACGCCGCCTGCTGCGAGGAATCGGGATCAGATCAAAACGAAGTCTTGAACGTGTCACAAAGTTCCCAGGAAAAAGTGACAAGGAGAAACATGTATCACCACATAAAGTTTTGAGCTCTGAGTGCATTTTTCCTTCGAGCTCCCTGGAAAAGGCTTCGTGGTCCAAAGTAACACGCTGCAGCAGGAACGAGCGGGAACGAGTGGGAACGCCGCGTGCCGTCAGTGAGAGTAGTCAGAGTGTCAGTTCATTCAAGTCATTGCTGGATATCAGAATGTGTTTCCAAACGGTTCAAAGCAGAACGTCAGCGTGCGTCCACACATTTTAGCCTCAAATTGCAGATTTTTTTCTTTTTTTTACAGTGTATTTTTTCAATGCAAACTCTGGCAGATTGCGTCCGCCTGACCACACCCTCGGATTCTTCCGTTAAATATGTTTGTGTCATACCAGCAAGTGAAACAGCAGCAAAGCCTGAGCCACAAGTTCATCCCCCTGACATAACGTATGTACACGTTTTCCCTCCAACGCTCCCTTTCTCTCTCTGACATGAGGTAAAGTATGGCGCCCAAGTGCAATGCTCAATTGTGCTACATTTACAAAAAGAACAAAAAAAATGCTAGTATGAGAAAACTACCGAAAACTTCAGCACACCCCCAAACGCTCGCCCCTCCTCCGACAGAGACCAGCGCGCCGTTGCTGGATGTCGTCATCGCTCAGTCCGACTGTGGGGCCGCGCGTGTTCACATTAATTTCTCCCGATGACCCCCTCGTGGCTGGGTGAAGCTGTGTGACCGACGGGTCACGTCTACAGGTGGACGAGCGAGTAGGCTACAGGAGAGGTAACGACAGACTGCACTCGGAGAGGTTCTTCACTCAGGAACTCAAAGATGTATCGCATGCATCGCATCTAACGCTGCAGCTTTAATTGTCATGGTTTTATCGTTGACTTCTCCGTTAAGATGAGTGGATTCTAGGTCTTGACCCTGATTGTGTGTGTGTGTGTGTGCAGCCTTAAGTCTCAGACTGAATGTTAATCGTGTTAATTTATCTCCAATCAATTGGCTGTTTGTTCAGATTTGTCAAACATTGTGAAATGAGTTTCAAATATCAGAAATGTTTCTCGTATGAGAAACGGCAATCATTTCAACTAACATGAATAATTGGAACAGCTGATGATTGAATCAGAATCTAAGGGTTTTGGCAGATCCCTCTAAAAC
This sequence comes from Aeoliscus strigatus, assembly GCA_901007665.1. Classification (NCBI taxonomy): domain Eukaryota; kingdom Metazoa; phylum Chordata; class Actinopteri; order Syngnathiformes; family Centriscidae; genus Aeoliscus; species Aeoliscus strigatus. The sequence continues at coordinate 33,999 of CAAKHB010007272.1, forward strand.
CATTGAGAGAAAATAGTACCATGTATTTTTTTTAAAAGCTAAAACCCAGGGAGCTGATGTGAATCTGATCCGTGCAGATATTCACTCTGTCCAGTTGATCTGACTGTTGACTGACTTAAATCTGCTCTGCAGTCGCATATTCTTCCACACCAGAGGCACAAAGTTTACACATATCAAACTCAAGGCAGAAACTGCTGCTCGGGACCTGACCACCGAGTCCGAGTGCAATCTGTTTACCTCCACGAGCAGACTCGTCCGGTGCTTTTTCTCAACCTGACGTATGGGAGGGAGGCGGGTGGGAGGGGTGACGATGCAGCTCTCCTCTGTAGCTTGATGGCTGACATAAAAAAAAAAAGGAAAATCCAACAGATTTCCAAACAATAAAAAGGTCAAATAAAGAGGTATTACAGTTACAGTGCAAAAGAGACGAGAAATTCAAGCTTCATACAAAAACATAGCACCAAACAAAAAGAAAAAAAGAACAGAAAATGCATGCAATTAACTGAGGTATTCAAGTGAAGAGGGCTTATTGATGAGAAAAGGACATTTAGCGAGAAGCACTTGAACTTGCAGGATCAGAAAACACACAAACCAAGGCTGGTATTCTTTCCCCCACCCACCGACCGACCGACTGGTTCCACTTCCGCTTGAGCTTTGGTAGCAAACACTAGCACGCTGAAATCAAATTGGCCTGTTTTTTTTTCCTCTTAGTATTTCTTAAAGACTGTGTCAGAAAAGGTTCCGTGTCTCACACAAGTATCCAATTTATAAGAAAGTCTGCAGCATATTGAAACGTGTGATATGTCCTCCTCCCGTATCAAAACCGCATCATTCGCTCCGTGGACGCAAAGAGCAAGCGACGCTGGGGCGGGTCAATCGCTTGGCGGTGTTCGGATAGCAAATTGCCACGGTAACGCCATGAACGATATGATAAATCAATTGACTTTGAACATTTATAGAAGCCATCCAGTTTACACATAAGCCACAAGAACATGCAACCTCGGTTAAAAACTAGTTTAAATTACAGTAACTGGGAATGTTCCAATCCGCTCGCAGGATATGAGGGAGCAGCCTCAGCGTCAAAGGCCAACGATATCATTCATGTAGATTTATATATATATTTATAGAACTTTGCTACCTACATCATTTTGGTGTCAATGTGACCACACAATTCTTCAAAAATTACAGACCCTAATGGACTAAGTGCAAAAAAAAAAAGATTTTGAATATCATTTCAAAACAGATTTCAGACGGACGCACCACCAGCTTGTTGTTTTTGCTCCAGCGGTATCTGCTCGCCATGTCTGCCATTAGCTTAAAAAAAAAAAAAAAAAAAACACAAAAACACACAAACAGGGGAAAAAAAACGCTTAAAACTGACTGGCACTAGTGCACAGGCTGAGGAGTTGAGCGTTTGTTTGTTTTCTCTCTCCTTCCTACAATGCCGCACACCTCAGACTGAGCTATGTACAATCTAACACTACTAAGGAACAGCTTCCTGTGGCTGACGGAGCAGACGGGAACGCGGTGAGAAAGAGACACACTGACCTGACTTGACACTTTGCCGAACGTTAATAAAGCACTCGCGTGACTACACAGAGCGAAGAGAGAAAGCAAAGATTGTGTTCGCGCAAATAAAAAAATTAAACAAAACAAAAAAAAGATCTGATGTGAAAGTTGTCGTGAGATCGGTCTTTTCTTCTCCAGACAGTGTTCGCCGGCTGCCTCCGTTGTGCCGTCGCAGGCTGAAGATTGGAGCAGAGCGCCGCCTCATCTCCGGCGATAGCTTAGGTGCTAATGCTGGGAGCTCTGCGGAGGAGCTCAGTTGTTTTGGACCTGAGGTTGATTGGCTTTGAGGCTGCGCAGCGCTCGCCGTGCTGCCGCTGACTTGGCTATCCGGTAACTGCGGCCGACTCCTTTGAACTTGCCCTTTCCGACGACCTCGACTGTCACACGAACCTTCCCGTCGTAGGTTCTCTCTGCAGGGCTGCACACATGAAACAGTCATCAGTCACGCACGTTTGTCCTTGATTACAGTATACTATATAACTACTATATAACTATATATTACTTGGTAGTAGATGTATTGCGACACATATCAGAAATGAACACTTCCATTATTACTAGCAGTTACACCCAGACAGTTTCATGTTTCCACCAGAAAATGTGTTCTCTGGAGAAGCACTATAAGAGGGAACCAGCGGTCCACCTTAAAAGGTCAGTCCACCTTAAGTGATCCTGAAGTGTAATTTATTGTCCATCAACATCTTGCCACTGCTGACTCACACCTCACAGCCAGTAAACTTCATGACCTGCGGCTCGATCGAGTTAGTGACACGTTTGGCTCTAAACACCTCGAAGCTCCTCCTACCTGAACTTGGCAGTTTCTGGCTCCATCTCGAGTAGCTCCCTGACGGGTGAGCGTGGCACATTGGCGGAGAATTTCTCTGCGAGTACATGTCGAGAGTTATAGAAGAAAATACATCAACAGTATTCTGGGCATTCTCGTTTCATGTCATCAAACAAAACCGTCGATCGCCCGTTCCTCACCTATCAGAGGCCTCATCATTGGATAATACACCTGCCACACCGTCTCCAGCGACATCCCACTGTCCATGTAAATCGCGCCGGCTAGCGACTCAAAAATATCGCCCATGGCCTTTGGGACCTCGATGTCCTCCTCCTTCTCTTCGTCTTCTTCCGAGCGCCGCAGCTGGAGACAGACACACAAAACATCTTAGGTGACGACCGTCAGAGCATTGACCACAGGAAGGACCGAAGGACCTGCTGCTCTGGCTGTCTCCATCCAATCAGAGCAGGAGAAGTTATTATTGGAACACTGCTGATCAGTACACAGGAAGACATCTGTAGTGGTTTGCACGGACAAAGTCGAGTTTAATTGTAGATGATGACTGACGAGAACCGGCACCACTCGCTGTGAGACACGAACGTTGATCAGCATTAGTGACGACTAATTGATTAAGACGGAGTTTTAAACACTGATGTAACACTACATACAAATGTCTGCTGAGGTTAACGTCTTCATGACGTCACTGTTTGTTTACACACGTGTGGTATACTGTCAAAATGTCACACGCCTCGCTGGCTTCTATGTATATAGAGCTGAGATGGAAAGTTGGGAAGATCTACAACCTGTGAACCAGCAACGACACGCAATATTGACAAAAGAAAAACAATGTGTGATTGTGGCACAATGACAACATGCATAGTCATCGTCCGTCACATCGTATGTGACATGACATTCTCACAGGGGACAGTGGCTGTGTACAGTATTTTTCATCGGCAGGTTGATGGTGTCACGTGACGAAGAATGAACTGCAGCACTTATTTCTTTCAGCTGTTTCGGAGAATGTTTGTGAATGTGCCTGCTGTCCCCCAGGCACTGAAGTACCTCTCACGCAGAATGAGGCGAGATCTGGTGCCAAGATAGGCATTTCCCGGCAAATTAGATCCAACTGCAGTTTCTCTTCAGCACTCAAATCACTGAATATGAAACAGATTCAAAGGTTGTTGTTGTTCTGGAGTTTTTCTTTGCTATCAGAGGAAAACCAGCAGAGACTGAGCTTCATCCTACGGGATCCGTGCGTGTGCGGACAGCGGCTCACCTCAGAGTCCATGCCTTGCATCTCGTTCTTCTCCAGCTGGAACTGCACAAAGTCGTCGATGACGTGGAAAAGCTCCGGCGAAATGGCCTTGAAGTACTTGTGGTAGTCGTACTTGACGGCCAGAGAGGCAAAGATAGTGTTGTTGACGAGCGCTGAGCGCAGATCGGTCAGCACGCCGGGGGAGTGCTGCCGCGGGTCTTCATAAAGGTGCTTTGTTATGAGGTAGTCTAGAATTGCATCACCAAGGAACTCCAGTCGCTGGTAGCAATCTGCAGAGCGAGGGAGGGAAGGACACGACAGTCAGCGTGTGCACTGACGTGAACCAGACCTAAACTCTGAAGCTCAATCGTGATGGAAGGTCGTGTGATCACGTCAACCCAGAAAACCGCTCCAACTGCTTCCGGAGCGGCTTTAGTGGTACAGCGAGGACCTCCTGTACACAAAACACTGGACCGTATCCGCACTCAAAGAGAGTACATTACAGTACACAAACTACCACGAGAACAGTACACTGAACATACCACACACACACTAAATGTACCACAACGAAAATACGTGGCATTAAATATGGTATGTACACGATATAAGCAATTCCATGAATTAAGCACAGCAGATTAATGGGAATAAACCTTGAATTGACCAAAATTGGCCAAAAAAAAAAGTTTGGCCACTGTGCACTGTGCTTCCTCCATCACATGCGCTTTCTAGAACCCCAGACGACTGAGGCCACTTTTGAGCCCAGAGCACAAGACTATTGTTTGTGCCCGTGGGTGACGTGAAGTTGGTGAAGTAGGTCTTGATGACATGAATGTGTAAATATATTTGATGTTTAACTTGAGCATGTTTTCATACAGTGGATAGCTGCTAAGGAGCTACAAGCTAAATGGAAGCTCGCACCATTTTGCTGACCAGTCATTGAATGTTTCCAACATTCCCCAGCTTAAATTCCTATGGAAATCTTCTGGTAATATTCCAGCCTTTGCAACTCTACAGGAGTGTTCAGTGTGCTCTGGCTCATCGTGGAGCCCTCTGACCTGTGATGGTGTTGTAATGGTAGGAAGCGTGGGTGAAGGCCTGCAGGAGATACGCCTTGTTCTGGAAAGTGTAGCTGATCTTTCTTTCAAAGTTCTCGAAGCCGGAGATGAGGTGGTTGAGGGTTCGCTCAGCATCTGGATGGTCCAGCATGCAGCGGGGCGGGATCTTCAGCCAGCCATAGCACAGGTTCACGGCTGTAGTAGGCGGGACGAGCATCGCCGCGTCTGTCAGGCTCCCTCTCTCCAGCGGTAACACCTGCCGCCAGCAGAGACATGAGGTTCACAAACACGTTGAAGGTTTGAACATTGCTACAGATGGAAATATTCACAGGTTATAGAAAAATTACATCTCCACTAGATTATGAAAATGGATTGACACTATAACAGGGCATGGGACCGATTCTTTTCTAAGGGTTTTGAGAACAACAGCACATGAATTGATGAGATGGTGTAGCTGTGACATATCACATTTATGTTAGATTCCAACCTGAGTGAGTGAATTAGTCGGTATTAGCCTGTCAATGTTGGTTGCCAGAGGCCGGGGACCTACTGTAACGCTATCTATACAAGCAGTCTTGAAGTGTGAAATAAATAAAGAAAATGTTGTAAATAAATAAATACCTACATGAGATCCTGTACAGAAATGACAACAATTACGTTATTTTTAATCAGCTGTCGTCCTTGATGGCGTGACCCGTTCTTTCTTTTCCTTGTCAATTTTTTATTTATTCAGTCTGCTTTTGTTTTTATTTTATTTTTTTTATTTTGTACTGTTTTGGTTTGTTTGTCTGTTTGCTGGCCTGCTCCCCCTGGAATAATTAAATTGATTCTCAGTTTCTCCAGAATTTTGCAGCAGTGAACAGTGAAACTAAACGAACTGTGTAGCAGTGACACCTAGTGGTTAAAGTGTGTATTTTCGTGCGTCCTGTTGGGAGTATGACGCTGTGACACTCCAGGTCTGCTCACCTTGAGGCCCAGCGAGCAGAGGAAGAGCTGAGCGGCCCGCTCGCCGCAGCTGGTCAGGTAGCAGCCCAGCAGAGCCTCCACGCAGTCGGCGATACTCTTGTCTGCAATACACTGCTCCGTGTGCAGGTCGTAGGAGATGGACTGCTTGCCGAGCTCAGCCCCACAGTTCTCCTCCGATGGGTTCCAGAAGCCCACAACAAAGTCGTCCTCCTCGCCGGCCTTGCTGGGGTCCAGGTAGCACATTGCGTCCCATGAGCTGTAGTCAAACTCCTCTGCCGAGGAGCCGCTGGGCGCCGGCTCCGACGCGTAATGACCTGCGGAGGGGAACAGAGGCTTCTTGGGCGCCTTCCATTCATATGGCGACTCCATGGAGGGGGAGGGGCTCTGCGACGGGCTGAGAGTGGGCGGGAAGCCACTCAGAGAAATCTTCTTGCCGAACGCCCCGGATCCTAACAGCATGTTGTCAATGAACTTGATGTGTTCATTGTAGTACTCCAGGTCCTCCTCCAGGTTTACTTCATCCTTTGGCTCGTCCTTCAGCATCAGCTCAGCATCCTCATCCACCTCCTCACAGTCCTCATCGTCCTCGTCATAGTCGTTTCCTGAACGTCCATTGGCCAAAAGCTCCTCTTTCACCTGTGTGATGGGCACAAACAGATACCAGCACTTTTAGGACGTGCCTGCAGGTAATAATAAAACTTAAAAATACTACTCTGTTCCACAGGTCTAAGTCCGTTCTCTCCTAGTGCGGTGCTATTAGTATCGTGGCAACTCACTTGAGACATCAAACAAATATTCTTGCCGTTACTGCTTGTGTATTAACGTTGATAAATATTTCTACTCCCCTGGGTAAATTATAATACATTTATTTTAAATTCAAGTTTGTACTCAAATCAGTGCTAAAGATGCTATGTGTAATCTATCTGATACTACAACTGCATCCTAATACAGTAGTATTGTTGCTCTAACACTAATATTAAGATGCCATCAATTGTCAGCTGCAAATGAATCTTTTCTGCCCTCTAGTGGCTTGACACATCACTCACAGAACTTGGAAAATGCACGTGCACACAAACTCTCACCAACACATGTTCTGTAGGTGTAAACACATATTTCAGTCATATCAAATCTTTCTTAGAGTGGAAAACGCTTTTTTAAATTGGAACTTGTGAGCTCCTCATAAGTAGTTGTTTCTCTTGTGTGAATAAACTGAACAGAAAAAAACTCCACACAAACAAGAAAAACACATTTTTGAGCGCAAAGCAGCAAAGGCCTCCAAAATGGTGACATTTGGCACAGACACTGACATATGAAAAACAGATTTCTTCATGGACCCAGTTTGCCCAAGTCAAAGAGAGTTTGGTTATTGAACCACTAAGGGGCGCTGCATGTAAATATTCATAATAACTGTTGAGCTATTCCTTTCCAGCCATTTCTTTTTGTCATAGCTTTGTAAAGAGAAGAGGTGAGGCACAATGGGTGTATTGGATGAGCTTTGTTTATAGCAAAGATCTTTGAAGTTTACAATGAAAAACTGAGGAAGACAAACACGGACTGGAATCCACTGACCTCCTCTGAGTCCGGTCTATCAGTGCTGCTCTTGTCCTGGTTCACCAGGTAGCCAGGAGGCAGCCAGTTGACGGGGGGGTCAAAGATGGACACCACCATTCTGCTGGGAAGTCCCTTCTTCTTCCCCAGACGGTACAGGTTACAGTTGCTCACCTGAACAAAAAGCAGAAACAAGTTATACTCAGGAGGAAAAATTTGGTTCATTCTTAAAGTACTGTGTCCAACTCTGAAATCAGCTGTAGTCCATCACCCCCGCGTCTCACCTTCTTGCTGCGCATGTAGCTGAGTCGGCCCTCGTGGGCATCGGGATATGTGCAGAACAAGTACGTGGTGATGGCGTGTTTGAGGAAAGAGTCACCAAGCATCTCCAGCCGCTCCAGGTTGAAGCCATCGCTGGCGTTGGACAGGGTCAGGGCCTGCAGGATGAGGCCTGGGTTGGGCCCCAGGCTTTTGGGGGAATCTCCTGCCTCTGTGCTGGGCTGGGGGCCAGCAGCGAGGCTGGAGGGAGGTGCTGTGTGAGCATTGGGACCCGTGTCTGCCTGGCTGCAGACTGAGGTAGCTTTATTTGTGTGGTCGGAGGTCCTCCCGGCTGTACATTCATCACTAGGCTGCGGAGGACTCGGACTCGTGCTGGGCTTCTTTACGCTGGCAGAGGGCTGCACAGGAACTGAGGTAGTGGTTTGCATTGATTCAGGGCTCTGCAGTCCAGGGGAGCTGGGCTGGGAGCGTTGGCAATTGTCATGTTGCTCTTCTTCTTGGTTGCCGATGAGGGCAGTGCCGTTGGTGAGGTTCCTGATGCAGGTGACTTCCCCGCCTGGGGACGAGTGGTGACTGCTGGGTTGATTGAGAGAATCAGACGAGTGGTGCTGACACTGACCCTCGTCCTCCTCGCTGCAGGATTCTGGGGAGGAGATGAACGTTTTGCTGTCGATGGATCTCTTCCAGCCAAAGTCCAGATTTGGATACCTGCCACACACAAGAGCAGCGGTACATTACAGAGGATGGAGTGAGAGGAAGAGGAATCTCTGTGCAGAGCAGGGCATAAACATCATATGTCTCTTTCTTTATTTCATTACAAGTATTTGTTTATCATATGTTATATGACAACTGTCACGAATCACATCATCATGAGCGGAGGATAGAACATTTAGAAACCTGAAGTCAGGAGGGAGGATCTGGGATCCCACTCCAGCCTCACTGGCTGTCTGGGATCTGAGCTCCTCAGCTGTCAGGAGGCAGTGGAGGCGGTAGAGGATGCTGGGCAGACACACTGCTTTCCTCCACAGGGAGGCGGGGATTGGATGGATGGCGCAGAGCTCAGGAACCAGGATCTGGCAAACACAGCATGGCGAGCACTGAGATACAGCTCCAACACATCTTTGGGTCGGGTTCATCCATTCATCCAGAGACTGCGCTGGACTGAAGCATCAGTCGAGATTGAGGATCAACAGAGTGAAACGACTGATACCTGCTTATTCTGCAGACTCTCCCACTTTGCCTTCCTCTTCTCTGCACTGCTCAGGGGTAGAGCCTTGCCTTTCTGGTTCAGGTGTCGAGGAGTCAACAGGTTCAGCCTGCGAGCGTGAGAGGCAATCATAGCCTCATGTTCTAGAGTACTGAGCTACACAGGAACTCGTCTCTCTGCAGCTGTACAAGAAGGATTCAGCCAGAGCTGAGCTCACCTGGAGGAGGTGTGGTCTACGTCCAGGAGCGGCTGGTTCAGGTTGGACAGGTCCAGGTTGTATTTTGTCTTGTAGTACTCAGCAAAAGTCTCATACTCTGGTGAGGGAAACTTGCTGAGAGGCGTCAGGTCCGTGTACACGTCGGCAACATAGAAGCGATGAGGCTGGTCGAAGTTACGATACCTGCGAGAGGAGCAGCGTGACACGTGAGCAAGAGAAACTCTGATGAAGGGACAGTGAATCAGGAGGAAACTAGGCTACCGTGGAATGATGACAGCATCCTGGTAGTCCTCCAGCTTAAAAGTGAAGGGGTTCTGTTTGGTGTACTGAGTGGTAGGAATGCCAGTTCGGGCCTCAGACTTCTCAATGTCCTCCATGAACTTGAAGTCCAGATCGAGTGTGTTGGAATCTCCAACTAGACCAAGTAAATGAAACGCTTTCAGTCATGTACGAACAAATGAATTTTCTCTAGTGGGAATCTGAGCATCTTTTTGTCTAGAAAACCTGCATTCATGGTGCGTTCCAACAGTTATGAATAATGTTGAACTCATTCAACATTATGAATTCAGATTTACAGTGAAGACAAAAAGGGTGCAGAGCAGGTTCACACAGTTAATTTCAGAGCTGCAGCGCCAACTCACCGACATTCAGAGGTAGAACACAGTAAGCAGAGTCAGCCTGTGTGGGCTTGAACTCCAGTGCAGGTTTCTCCAGGCGGAGGATGTGGGAGAAGATGTACTGGTGCAGACGAGTGATGAGGTCGAGCTGGGCGGCGCCAAGCGTGAAGCCAGACTTCTGCAGCTCGATGGAGATGGTCACCTCACCCGAGCGGGTGTACACCGGGAAATGGGGGATCTGTAGAGGGGAGGTGGGAGTCGTTATCCAGTGTTTCGTTGGTGTTAAACATTGAACGGTTGAATAAGACCGGGATCCAGCGTACTCGAGGTATGGGTTTGGCAGTCAGAATGCCAAAGCATCGGGTGGTGTCCTCCGGTGGGTAAAGCTTCCTCCTGCGGAAGTTGAGTTCGTCAGGCAGAGGGGTGGTGAGGACCATCCCAATTACATACAGGTAGTACGTCTGCCCAGGTACAGCATAACTGTCCCGCAGACACTCTGGTATCTGCAAAACGCAGGAAGACAGAGATACAACATACCAGCCTGGTTAGGAAAGAAACATTGCATTCCTATGACAAAAAAAAGATTTTTTTAAATAACTCAGAATGAAGATATATTAAAATATTTATTGAAAATAAAAACAAAAATCTGCTCTATTTTTCATAGTTAACAAGATAATTATCTCAGAACTGTGAGAAAGATTTTCATGAATCATCTTACGGCTTTAGGGTAACACTGTCTCCTCTTGGTGGAGCCAGGTCGGCCTGGAACATTGGTCTCCTCCTCGTCGTGAAGGTCCAGCTCCTCCTCATACTTGACCGTCTCCTTCCCCACTGGCATCAGGTGATCGTCCAGCTCGCCTGGGGAAGACGGAGACAAGAACTACAAGCATGACGGAAACAAACCACAGAGAGACAGAGACTGATGGGAAACATTTAGGTTAGTGGTTTTTTACCTATTTTGTGGAGCTTCTCACAACATAATAGTGCAACAGCTTTCTCTGCGAGCCGGGCGCAGTTCATTTTCGGACCCTGTGAGGACACAACATCAAACATGAAGTATCTGAAGGAGACAACTGTCACACATCGTTAACGCTGACGCGTGTTTGAATGCACGGAATACAGCTCTTCTTTCTTCATCTTTACTTTAAACAAAAGTTGAAATGATGAAATGAAGCGATATCCAGGATTCCATTTGAAATGAATCAATCACTCAACGATGTAAGGCACAAAATTCACTTCACTGGGTTTTATGTATAAATTGTGGTCAGAACTCCGTGACACTGCCTGGCCTCCGTACCCAGGTGACTTTATTGTGCGCTCCACTTGCAGTGGACGTCCAAGTCTTTCACTTAAGGCTACTTTCCAGGTGAAAACCCCATTGCTTGTGTTTGTACTTTCATAACCCCATAGATGGGAAAACAAAAGAATTCTTGTGGTAGTTATTAGCTGATAAGCACCATATTGTGTGGTATTCCACGTACAACTACACCGTAACAACATTCCTGTTGACAACAAAACCATTGTGGGTGTACAAGTCATTGACACAAAAAGACCTAAGTGATACAAAACAAAAACAACAGTTTAAAGCTAAACTGCTAATACCAAACACCGACATTTTGGAACTGGAACGATGTCCCAGTCTGATGTTCCTGGATATGAGGGCGTTCCATTTGGCAATTTCCTGTCCGCAGTTAAACAACTTGAACAACTTGACAACACGTGTGATTACAAACGATTATTCCCCCCTAGTAACCCAAGAGTGCTGCACAATTAAGTTTAGAGAAAATCTAACAACAAATCATAATGACAAATCCCACTGGCTACACATAAAAGATGGAAGCAGCAGACATCACCTTGACAGGAACCCTCAGCGGGGAGTTGATGGGTAAGAACAGCGTGGACTGGAATCGTCCATCCGCTGTCTCTGCAGTTTTACACTTGGGTGCTAGATGGGTGAAGGGGTCACTGGGCAGCCGAGCGCAATACCTGAACACCAGAGAGAGAAAACATGTCACACACACACACCGCCTGCTTGACTTGGAGCAACCCGAAACAGCTGACATACCTGTTAATGTGTCCGATGGCCGTGTTGATGGTGACCCGAGGACCTCCATCTTCAGATCGAAGCACGTACGGCGGGAGGATGTTGTCATCATCCAGAACCTGCTCCACTTCAAACTCGCTCACCTCCACCGACTTGGAGCACTTGTTCCTCAAGATCTGTTCAAACAAGAGGAGACTATCCTGAGAGATCTAACGTCTCAGCTGTGAGACAGCGTCCCTGGCAGGGAGTCACACCTTCTCGATGGCTTTGTACGTGGTGAGATCTTCTTCGAAGGCTTTGGTCCTCTCGCTGTCGGCCAGCATGATGTAGTTGGAAACAGGAGCACGAGCTCGGCCTTTGGACTGGACGTAGGACCTGTACTCAGTGGGGAGGTCAAAACGCACCACCAGGTTACACTTGGGAATGTCCACGCCTTCCTCCACGATGCTGGTGGCGATCAGCAGGTTGGTTTCATGAGCCCGGAACTTGCGGAGAACCTGCAAGAGGAAACAAGAAGCAGTTTTTACACTGTGGACAGAAGATACAAGCCTGAGGATGAGGAGTCCTGAGTCTTTGCCATTTTTCCTCTGACGCAGTTGGTGCCGCCTTTACTCCCACACGGTCCAAATAAAAACAACATCATCACTCTATCTTCAGAAACATCCGACAGGTTCATAGGTCAACAGTAGTCCACAGTGTGAGTGGACACACAGAGCCTCCAGCTTCTCTTCAGGGCATTTCAATGTGGGAGAATGAAATCTGACCCTGTCCTCATACCTCCTCTTGTTTCCTGAACTCCACCTCCATCTGCTTGTTGCGTGGCTGGTTCTTGCCAATGCTGTGGCCGGTGATAAAGTTGTTGCTGATGTAAGCCAGTTCTGGATCCTGCTTCCCCGCCTCTTTGATCAAACTGATGAGGGAAACAGAGTCACCACAACGCAGTTAAAAGTCATCCTACTTCTCCTCAACTCCTCAGGTGTATTTCATATATATATATCGCATATATCTGATATACATTCACCATTATTTCATAAAAACTTGGGTCACTTCTTGTTGTCAACAGGCTAAAACGTGTGGCTTCAATAGTCTTACATATGGTCCGAGGTTCTAGAAATCACCTGTGCATGTGATGGAGGAAGAACAGTGCAGCTATAGGGGGCGTGGCCTCAGTAGCGTCCTTATTGTAATAGCGGACATGCATGAACTCTGCTTGTTTCAGTCAACATGAATGAAATATATTTTACTCAAACTCGATTTAAGATAGATAGATAGATTTATAACAGTAATTTGGTCATCGGCCAGTTCAAGCTACACACAGACAACAAATAACATACGTGTCTTTAATACAAATATGGAATTTTGAAACATGCTATGATCCTACCGATTCAGGACGACGGCTGTGTAGCGTCTCTCCACAAAGATGATTCCACATAGGATGTTGGTGAACGGCGAGGGGAAGTTGGCTTCAGGCCTCTCTTTGGCCTCCACCTCCTCGTCCTCATCCTCGTCCTCAGAATCACTCCAGGACACGTAGTTGTCCTGGTTGCGGTTGTTGTACCACTCGACGCTCTCAAACTGCTGCCGCTCGAAGGGCTTGTACTCGTGCAGGATCTCCAGCAGCCGCAGGACCTTCGGGGTGACGAACTTGAGGTCCAGGGAGGCAGGGGAGAAGTGCTCCTCGCACAGCGCGTGGACTTTACGCAGGATGGTGTCGGTAAAGAGCAGGAACTTGCGGTTGAGCTCCTCCTGCTCATGTTTGATGTACTTCTGGAGCTCACGCACCATAATACCTGCTGCCTTGTCTGCACACCAGGGCCCGAGCACTTGCAGCACGGCCCGGCAGTCGCTGAGGACCTGGACGGAACAGAGGAACCAGTGTGTGACTGACTGCCACCGACCAAACACTGAGAGAGCGTGTGTGTCACACACCATTATTATCCATCAAATAATCACCACGTAAGCAGAGATTCAGTGAGTGTGACTGACCTGCTTGGAGATGAACGTGGGGTCTCTGTCTTCTCTTGTAACACATATATTGCAGTCATTCAAGAAGTGCAGCGCTTCGTCCAGCTCTTCCTGCAGACAGGAGGACAGTCCACTTTTGTCCACGTACCGGCCGCAGTCCAGCACGACCTCTCTGGGCTGAGAGGCATATCTGAAAGGAGCAGACACACAGAACACCTCAGCATCCAGGTAGGGGTCATTGGTACAAACACAGAATCAGTTGTAAAGACTGGAAACAATATAAACAATAACAGAAATAAGAAGCTTGAAGCTGAGCTGGGCGGCGCTACAGAAATTAAGAAACCACTAACTATTTCCATAAAAACTTGCTCAAACAGAGGCATCGACCAACCTGTCGAGGACCACGAGGTCAGTGGCCGTTTCCGCGTTGCTCTTCAGGATTCGCTCCAAATTTAGGATCTTCTGCTCCAGCTCTGACGGGTCACACTTTCCGTTCAGGATGGAGGCTGTGAGACCCAGAACACGAGGACCATACGAGCAGTCCTCAAACAGCTGCACACAGGGAGAGAACGGTCAGTCAGTGGCAGGTCCTCAGGAGGACGCCTTCTTTCCACACGCTCACCTTCATTATCTCACAGTAGGGGTGGTCTGTGATGGCGAGGTGACAATCATCGAAAACCACCAGGTTGATTTTTGACAAAGGTAAGATTTGATTCCTCAGGACGTGCAGGAATATGTGGCATGTCATCACCAGCACCTGAAGGAGACAGACGATTATTGTCACAAGCACATTCGTTCTCAAGTAGTGACTATTTGGTTAGTCAATGGCTACTGTAACAACTGCTGAGGTTATCAACTGGCTCTTTGTATTGCTTTTTCAGTCGTGTTGAGGGTGAAATTTCTCCAGACCTTGGACATTCAGTTGAACACTTAAACCCATCAGAGGGTAGAAACAATTAGACATGACGATGTCACCGACGACCCGTTGACGACTAAATTAGCCATCGACTCGTGAAGCTAGTAAAACCTGTGAATCCAGATAGAGTGGATTGAATCAATGATCACACCTGATTATTGATTATCTCCTGACTCCACTGTTGGTCGCTCCATGCTGAGGCCTCGTCCAAATCTGTGTACTCTCCCACCCGGAGGTCAGAGTGAGTCCGGACTGCAGCTGCTTGCTGAACGACAGATGAAACTGCAGAGGGATGCACAGTTAATAACTGACACAACCTCCTGAGATCAGCCCGTTGAGACAGATTCGATCACCTGTGTTCACCAGAAATATAGTCCTCTTCGCCGTCTCCTGGTAACGTCCACGGATTTGGTGAGAGAGCTCTTTTGTTAGAAGTACTGCGATAAAGGTCTTCCCTGAGCCAGTATTCAAGCAGACTATAGTATTATGTTCAAGAGCTGCTTCGAGAAGTTCTACCTGCAGATGGAGATTCAGATGGACAAACTTCAGACAATGAACATCTCAAACGGTGAGGAAAAATGTGTCGGATTCATGCACAGCCAACACCGCAGCCTCCTTGCCTGATATTTCCTCGGCGTGTAGATGTTGTCGTGGATCGCCTCCTGCTGCCATGGCAGACCAAAGAAAGGCCCCATGGGTGATGTGGCAGGGGTGACAAGCTGCAGGCCTGCCATGCTTCAAAGATGTGGAGTTGAGCGGGCTGAGCTCCTCCAGTCACACCGTCTATCTCATTCCATCGTTTGCTTCTTCAACAGACGTTCACTAGCGAGGACGAAGGATGAGTCATGTGTCAGGGTGTTTGTATTTATTTAAACAGGAGATCATTGTGACTGAAACATATCGCCATGGTAACTTGCACTGGTGGCCTGCTGGTGAGCAGGTGAAAATCTATTTAAGATAATACAACCACGAATATGTTTTATTTTTATTTTAAACATCAAACATTTATATATACATATATTTAGTCAATCCGGAGTAAAAACATAACTGTGTCATTTGGAGCCTGAAGCTTGAAATGTGATTTATGATCAATTAGAAAATGCACTTACAGATAATAAGTGTGACTTTCCAAATGAACAGACATTTAATCTGGGCTTCATGATAAAATATTTCTAATTAAACTCCTGAAAGTCCCCGTTGGCCTGAGTGGGAACCTGCAGAAACACACAAACATAGAATGTTTACAACCCTGCACGTAAAATGTGCAAACTGATACTTATCTACACAAGAAAAACTCGTCAAATCTCAACTCGACACAGTGGAAGTGGTCAGAACTATTATGACAACTATTATGAAAGAAGATTTCACATGACTTAAAGTCATCACAGGAACATGCAGCTCTGCAGAGAAGTTTTCCAAACTTCCTTGGATTCCGTTGCAACATCTACACGTGTGTGTGTGTCAATACAAAGCCGACATAACATGGTTTTAATGTCGGAGAACATCAGGGGTTGTACACATCCATTAGTCATTATCGTGGATAACATTTGTGACATTGAAATTTCAGGCTGCTATGAATCTTGACAAAATTTAAAGATTAAATGGAAACACTGGTAACGTAAAGCAGCAGATGTTTTACAAAGAAAAATGTGTACAGAATGTGTGTTGTACTGCACATTCACAAGATGAAATACTGATGTACAAGAGAGATTCACCGTTCTGTGAATGCTACAAGTGAGATGCAGCCGGCTGTGGAGAAGACAGGCCGGACAAATGGAACAGTGACACAGAATGCTGTGCAGAGAACAAATCAATATATAACATAGTTATACTGCATGACTTACACTACACTTGCAACAGTAATATTAGCAGGTACAGAGAAGAGGACTGCGATTTGTGTACTTCAGATCATTTTCATTACAAATTAACAAATGGATTTGTGAAGTTCAATTCATGAAATAGAAAAAATGGAAATAAAGGAATATCGAAGACATTGATTTTACAGAGGAAAACAGCAACTTGATTGTATAAAGTTGTGGTCGAGTTCAAATATGCTCAACAACGGAATGTGAACTCAAAACTGTCAAGAGCATGATTTTGTTTTTAAAAAAATCAGTTTATTTTCTTCTTGTTTTTATTTTTTGCTTAATATTTCTTTGATTTATATACTAATTTTGGTGCATTGTATGCATTGTTTATGTATATACATATATTTCCTTGTTTACTAACTTTTTTGAAACATGTTCGAAATAAAGATCAGTCAGAACTGTGCAATTTCATACAGAGAATTTGCAGACATAAATAAATCCTAATGCAACAATAAACGACTTTTAAACCATAACGCCAAGCTAAAACATCTGACATTGTGTCTATCGAATACGAATCGTTCTGAGAACATTTTCAATCGTGTCATTAACACCTCCTCAACGTGTTATCAGCAACAAAACAGCGCGGAGGATTGAGCGATGCAGGAAGCGCGAGTGACAGAGTGCATGCTGAGTGACGTCAGCTAGCTAGTGTTAACGTTAGCCACCATGTAGCTGAGTACGAATACGACGATTTGGAATGTACGCAACACTTTTAGATTATACTGACAACCAACAATATCAACGCCTTATCAACGACATTGCCCCTATAAGTAACGTGAAATTAGCGTGACTATAGCTGACACCAACCAATACCTGGATGCTAACGTCTGTTGCCATGTGGGAAATTCGCGTTTTATTAGCGAATGGAGAAGTGAGGAGAAATAGCAAGTATGAATGGAGTCTCGAAATAGCCTACCAGACTATGGCAATAAAACAGAGCAAAGACTCGCTGGGCAGCAACACGAGTCTCCTTCAGGGACAGTAATTACAGCTAGCTTGGCTAGCGGCTGCAACAGCGCGCCTGTCTGGGACCAGTTATTTGACGGGCGATCCCGACAGCCACAAACATGTACGTCTCAGTGAACTGCCGGGTCACAATTTATAGATTTATAAAGCTACAATAACACGTGATTTCTTCCATGTTCCGCGTCTAATCTAACACAACGTTTAGCAGCGTCTGACTGGGGCCACCACGCACCATCGCCGTACCAGTCACCCAGCCAGCTAGGTAGCTTGTTAGCTTAGCAAGACGAACACATCAGTTCGTTATTCTACAAACAAACGTACAATCCATCGCATCACCTCACCTGACGTGTGTTAGTCAACGGATCGTCTTAGCTGAAAATCCTGAAGTATTTCGTTTGATATCCTCACTGCCATTCACTCTTGTTACCCCGAGTTGCTGGCTAATAGTCCACAGTGGGACCACTTCCGTTCACCCAGCTCCAGCTACGTCAAGAACTGCTCCGCAAACAGCGTAAGCGTTGCGCACAACGCGAAGACATCTGTCTGTACAGTGCACGCAATCCCAAATACAACCTGTCGAGCTCTGTATGGAGTGACACAGGTGAATGAAATGAATAGATTATTTTTAAATGATTGCATTGAAAATATTATTTTCAAACACAAAATAAATAAATCTGTTGTTAGTAACAAAAGCTCTTGCTGCTTCTGGAAACATCTGTTTGTCGTAGGAGAGTCCAAATGTTTAATTTCTTTAGTGCGTTAATTATCGTCAGGCCGTCAGCCTTTAATGGCAAAATGGCGCCACCTGCTGACAAACCTGCTGCCCCACTTTGTTCAAATAAAGGTCCACACGTGTTTTTAGAAATTCACTTAATTTAATTCACCATATTATGTGGATGTTAGATATCTGAACCTTTAGTACTATCATTAAAATCATGGTGGGGGATGATACTCATACCACAGCAAAATACTAGAGGCCTGGAAGTGAAATCTTGTGAAAGTTGTGTTGTAAGTGAAAAGACTGGAGACTGCAGACATGGAAACAAAGGACACACAACAGAGGACAGAGAGTTTACGACATGTCATTTATTGATCTTGTCTGGAGCTGTGGAAACAACTAGGTCAGTCCTTACTGTTTTATTAATGTGGGTGCTGGGGGGTACACACACACACACACACACTCATTCACGCATGAACAGTCAAAGTTCTGGGAACATATTTACCATTATTCTGATTAATGTCACTGCAGGACGTCAAACAACGTAACAACAGTGTCTGATTCCTATTTGTATCCTCTGTGCACCAGTTTCCAGTGGAGTACATACATGTATGTTGCCACTTGATTTCTGTCAAAATTTATATTACTGCTTTTAACTGTGCTGTGAGGTGACCTTGGGTTTTTTTGAAAGGTTATTATTATTTATACACAAGGAGGGGTGGGGGTGGGAGAACTGATGGATGAAGAACAAAAACATGAATGAACATTAGTGGACGAAAGAGTTTTATTATATTCATAGTCAACAGACTTAATGCACCGGACGGCGTGTTGTGGGACGTGGGACATGAGAGACGTTCAGTATGTTGTCTCCATAGCGCTTTGTTACAATCACCCATAAGAAATAACAAGTACAAAGATATTTCGTGGTAAAACATTTTC
Source organism: Aeoliscus strigatus (assembly GCA_901007665.1). Classification (NCBI taxonomy): domain Eukaryota; kingdom Metazoa; phylum Chordata; class Actinopteri; order Syngnathiformes; family Centriscidae; genus Aeoliscus; species Aeoliscus strigatus. The sequence goes on from CAAKHB010007272.1 coordinate 52,909, forward strand.
CTGGGTGTCAAGCAAAGCTGCATCACACAAAACATCAGGAAACGTTAAAATTCCACGTTTACATTCGTATGAGCTATCCGATATTACACAGTCTGCTGCAGTATGGTAATGCTGAAGGAGCAGTTTGTGTTAAAGCGGAACTTTCCTGTTGGGGCTGTGGTAAGTCGTGCGCTCTCTCTGGCTCTGCACTCTTTGGCAGTTTGTGGACGTTAAAAGTGCAAAAATAAACCTTCATTCTCACTGATTTCATTTTCCTGCTCAGCTTGTCAGCATATCTTCATCTGATGGCTTTTCACCTTTGCATCCACACATCCAGAATATATACTTCTCTATCTACAAATCAGTGTGTGCTGTACAGTCGTACGTTTGTACATATCACTGTCTGCTTTGCAAAGCAATAAAACACAAACGGCAGCAGCAGGTCCGACAAGTAGAGAAACATTAACGGTATGAGAAAAAAGTCATAATGGTGCACAAATAAAGTCTAAATTTAATTTGATCTTCATGTCTAATTTGCAGGGAATACACTATATGAAATGTAGTTTCTTTATATATTCTATTAAAAGAACAATTTCTACAGATGAATGTTGATATGTGTCTATATATGTATTTCACCATCCATATACATGACTATCACTGATTACTGTCACTTTAAAAAGACTGAAAATTGTTTTGAAATAGATGTTCTCATTTGCTTCATAAAAAATAAATAAATACATTGTTCCTGATATCTTTTAAAATTGGTTTAATAAAAATAGATGCGCTTCCTCTTCACGTAAAACTATTTCCTGAAAATCCATTTTATTAGAATGATAACGTTTGGTTAAAAAAAGACTCAATTCCTCCACCATTATGACATTTTTTCATGTGGTAAAAGTAGAATTCTGCTAATATTATATTTCCTGCTTATACTAAGTATTTGAATGAAAAACACCAGATATTAGCATTTGGCCTCAGTAACTGTCAGACGTTTGAAACCACCTGAGGCAAAAACACAAAACTACAAAATAAAATTAAAAGAAAAAAAAATACATTTTAAATCCCTTCATTGGGTCAGACAGGGCAGGAGTGGCAGTAGAGCTGTAGAGCTGAGTGTGTGTGTGTGTGTGTGTGTGTATGTGTGTGTGTGAGTGTTCAGTGGAGGTTCAGCAGCTGGCTGGGCAGTGACTTCAGGTCCATCTGAGGCAGCAGCCAGAAACAGTAGAGCAGCAGCCACAGCAGCAGCACCAGGTACATCTCCCAGCTGTCACTCCCCCTGCAGACACAATAAATAATGAGATTAGAGATCGACTTCATCAAACTTAAGTCTGATTCTTTGCCGACGCGTTGCATACGGTGTAGGGTACGACGTAGCATCGCAGCAAAAAGGACCTCCACAGACAACTGTGACTGGACTAGTTGCGTCATGTGACTTTCCCAACTATTGGACTGTCCTAAAGGTGATTTGTGATCACCTTGATTTGTGATCATGATGGCCATCTTGTTATAGTTAGTGCGGTAAAAGGATCCGCTCACTGAGAGGCAGAAAACCTAAACACAGCAGTGAGATTCAAAGCAGATCAACACAGGCACACGTAGAAGTAGAAACACTCACAACGGCGTCAGAGTGCTCAAGGCAGCGTAGGACGCCCGCGTAGACAACACGACAGAGTTGATTCAACGCAGAAGCATAAATCCAGTTTTATACGTGTTCTCATTTAGCTGCTGAGTAAATCATTCACAAGTCGCCTACTTCAGCTGCTCCCGTAAGATTTGCTCCAGTTTGGGGTCATTTCACTGTCAGTGGAAGTTTTCCTGGGTCACTAGAGCTGGAAACACCAGGCCTGAGCAGCAGAGCTGTGATTCAACTCCTGTGTAGGACAGAAAAGTTCTCACCAGACATCAGAGTCGGCAGCTTTCCTGGAGGATGCGTTCGCAGCTCTCTGATGGTCCTGCGGCTTTAATCAGATTCATGAGTTAGTTAATTCAAGTGTGAGTTCACAGCAGGAGAGGAAACATCGCTCTGTGCAGCTTCTCATGGAAGGAAACGGGTCAAACCAACCGAGGTCTGATAGAAGTGGACCCCCTTCCTGTGGCGGAGAACCGGAGGGATGTGGCTATTTCCTGGTGTGATCGAACTTTGAATGTCCCACCTGAAAGATGTAAGAGTGAAGGTTCAGTCAGAGCAAGAAACACTGATGATCTGCTGCCAATCTGTGGCCACGGTAACAACGTGACAGCAGTGTCTGACTGGTGGCTGGTTGCAAAATAAAAATAAAACGTACATTTTAACTTCAAATCTCAGGAGCTGTTTTGTGTCATTTTATGCCATTTTTTTCTTCTTTTGTTCAGTTGTTTTTAGACAAATTCCTGCTAAAAACGCTGAACAAATGTGAAAGAGATTAAAATTGAAATTCCGGATTTAATTCACAGCTATCAGATAGCGGAAGCCTCGTCTGCTTCTCTCCAGTCCTCATAAGGCTTGTCGTTACTTCCACCAGCGCTCCACATCCATTCAGTACATTTAAGGAAATATGTGAGCGGATGGAGCGCGGCTGGGTCAGAAGTGGCCCGTCCATCGGTTTGCCCCCGAGGACTCTGCGTCCCTGCGAAGCAGCGGACTATGAATAGAAACTCTACCTCACAGGCTCCGTGTTTTCCCCCAGCCGGCCTGGACTCGGCTGCTGTGACTCGCTGCCATCGTCGCTGGACGCCGGAGCACTGCCGAGTCCTTCGCCTCCATCCGCAGACAGGAAGTGTTGTTCTTGGAGGCCGGAGGTGACGTCGGGGATCAGCTGATTGGACACATGGAGGATAAGTTTTGCCGTCAGGTGATGTTGCAGTTAAAGGTCGTATTAAAGGTTCCTCTACCACTTTGTACGAGGACATTTAGAGTCTGACGTTACTGGTAAATGTTCAAAAGTTGTTCAAAATCGTTGTTTTCTCTCTGTTCACACATTCCTTTCCTTTACTAGGTTAAGTCTTCTTTTCCCCCTGATCCGATCTCCCTTATGACCCTTTTCCACTACAGGTTCCAGCTCGACTCGACTTTTTTTGCGTGTCCATCAGGGACAGAACCTGGTCCCTGCTGCTCTTTCTGGTTCCTCCTCTGTCGAGGTTCCAAGTGAGCTGAGCTGATACTGAACTGTGATGACTCCAGGTGCCCCCGACTGATTCAGAAGTAATAACCGATCAAAGTAGCTGCCGTCTATTTGTGTTTTTTATCACATTAACGCTGACGTGCGACAGTGAAACAAACCCAACGGAGAGCTGGTGCTACCTGCGTCTCATCCAGCTCCTCCGTCCGTCCCCCGCCATCACTCGCATCCCCGTCCAGCAGATCCAGAGTTTGGTCCTGCAGAGGTTCGGAGGCCGGCGCCGGCTGGAGAGCGGATACGCTCAGAACCGACGGCCAGCTCTGCATTTCGTTGTCGGGCAGCTCGGAGAACACGGGCTCTTCTTTGTCGGGGTAGAACAGGTCCATCGGCTCCAGCAGGTCTCCAGTCAGATCCCCGATGGGAGAACGTTGGTCCAAGTCTTCATACAAAGTGTAGCATGAGCCAGTTAGCTCACCGTTGGGCTGCAGATCATCGGAATCCAGTGTCTGCGGTTTGTCTCGGCGCTCATCCAGTCGATGGGTCGAGTCCATGTCCTGTTCAGGTTTGACTGAAGGAGCTTCTGCCTCAGAAGAAGAAGAGTGGTGGATCAGGTCGCTGATGTCCAGAGGAGATTCCTGCTCGTCCGTTGCTGCTGCAAACTGTACGTCTGTGTGGATCTTCTCAGTGTCAGGTTCACTCAAATGAACTTTCTCTGAACTCTGAGCGCTGGTGCGTCCAGACATCGGACAGGAAACCGTCTCAGCAGGATCTCGAGGAGTGTCACAGCTGGGTTCACGGCTGTTTGCCATCAGCTCAGCTGGGTGAGCAGGTCCGTCCGCTGGAGGATCTCGTCCGTCTGGGCCACTTGTTTCCTCCTCATTCACATCTTCTGCTTCACTGCATTTGGAGATGGGGGGAATGTTGACGTACGTGAACTCATCTGAGTTTGATTCTTCCGTTGGAGTCTCTGTGTGTGTTTGAAGATCCGGTTCATGCTGAGCTTCTATGATCTCCTCATGTTCCTCCTTCAAAACCTCAACTTCACCTCCTGATCCCATTCTTCTCCCCACTGACGGAGAATCTGTTACCTGAGGTCCCTTCCCCCCATCGGTCGTATCGTCCAAAGGCTCTTTGACATCCTCCTCCCTGAGGTCCAGAGTCGGCTGGTGTTCCTCAGGGCTCTTCTCCGGTTCCTCTGAGTCTTGTTCAGTGTCAGAGCTGTGATGGGACTGGTTGGTTGGATCTGTTTCAAAGTGGTCTTCACCACCAGAGTTGGACAGTTTCTCTCCACCGTGAAGTCCCAGAGGAGGCTCCGGCTCTGCTGGGGCTGTAATCTGGTCTTTGTTCTGACCGGGATTCAGATCCTGGCACAGGTCCTCCACATCATTCTCAAATTTCATCTCTTCCTCTTTGACCTCTTGTTTCTCCTGCTGTTTGTTCTCCATCTGCTCTGAGATCCTCTCCTGGGCACATTCCAGTGAGCTTAACGAAAAAATCCCTTCATCTGCATTTGACTCTGTGATCGACTGGTCATCGGACGTTCTGTCCACGCCGGGGGCGAATCCTTCATCCAGAGCGGTGACCTCCACAGGCGTGGCCCGGTACAGATCCCAGGACGTCCCGCTGTCACACAGCGAACTGTCACTGCGACTCTCACAGAACTTCTCTGGCGACACGGCATACTCGCTCTCCTCCCACGAGTCTGGCGAGCCGATTGCAGAATCACCCGTCACAGACTCTGTGTTGACGGACTCGGGCATCGACGTGCCTGTGAGCAAGTGACCGTCACACGGTTGTGGAGAGTCGGAGGACGAGCTGATGTCTCTGCAAGGTTCCTTAGTGTCTCCAGCCACAGCTCGGGGGTTGTCCTCTGCATGGGTGGAATCTGATAAGATGTCCTCACTTGACCAGGAACGAGATGAAGCACGCGGTCTGAAGGCCGGAGTCATGGAGCCTCTGTCCTCTGACACGGAAGAAATTAAGATTTTGGGTGGAGGGTGGGGACAGTCCTTCTGGAACATGTAGGACCGCTCCTTCACACGTCCTCGGTGGACACGACTTCTGAGCTCCAACTCGGGGTCACGGAAGTTCAGTCGTCCCATGGAGACGCTTCGTTCAATCAGCTGGTAGCTTTCATCCGGCTGCAAAAAAAACAGAAATCAGGTGTCATCGACAGAGTGTGTGTGTGTGTGTGTGCGTGGTGTGTGTGTGTGTGTGTGTGTGTGTGTCGTACCTCCTCCAAGCCAGGAAAGTGTTCCAGGAACAAAGCCACGTACGTCATGATGGACTGCTCGTCTGGTGCATCGATGGTCACGTCTGTGCGAATCAAGAACATTTATCAAAAGGTCGAGAACGTGTCGGCTTCTGACCAGAAGATTCTTTAAATATATTTGACCCATGAACGTTATCGCTGGTTTTTCCACATGCAAACAGGAGAAAGGACGAGAGACGACATCGACTGCAGCAACAATTCATCTTTTGATTACAACTGTGTTTAGAATTGGAGTTTGATTGGTTCTATTCATCAAATGGTCTTTGTATCATAAAAAAATCTAGATAAGATAGTCATGAATTCTATCATACTTTGCATCAACCAAATCACCACCTTTGTTTTTTAATGATTATTTAACACATTTTTCCCACAGGATTGAACGACTAAAACCTTTATTTTCTCGTCTGTACTGTGTATGTAGGATTTTAAAACAAAAGAGAGACATATAGATGAAGCCGATTTGTCAGCACCTTCGGGCTCCAGCAGTCGTGGGATCCCCAGGCTGTAGTGAGCGATCCTGAACGCGTCCTCCAGATTCTCTCTGGCAGTTCTCAGCAGAGCTTTTCTCATGTCCACCAGACTCGGGTCAATGGACTTGATGACAGCCAGGAAGGCCAGACCACTGGTCCAGCTCTTTCCAAAGTCCTGCACAGCAACGCCATACCTGACACACGCATGCACACGCACACACACACACACACACACACACACACACACACACACACACACACACACACAATTAAGATAAATTAAGACAATTAATTAATTTAAGACAATTAAATTAACATAATAATGTTAATTTAATAATTAACTTTTAAATAAAAAAAACCCAAAACATTTATACAATGTAAAACTAAAAAATAACGTGAACATCCATTAGTATGTCGAAAAAAAAGGAAAAAGTTTTCTGACATGGGGGTTAGGATGAGTGGTGAGGATGAACTGGACGTATTGATTGGTTGGCGTTAAGTGGTGCCCCCTCCCACCCCCCCAACACACACACGCACTCACTTGCGTGTTCGTTTCTGCACCCACAGCAGCAGCTTCTTGATGGCCTTGCCGTGTTCTCGCATGGCGATGGACGCCGACTGTCTGTCATCGGACGGTGTGCTGCAGTGGGACGTGTCCGAGTCAGAGCTGGTTGGGATGGACGACAAGCTGCAGGAGG
>CAAKHB010007273.1:0-19039 GCA_901007665.1 Aeoliscus strigatus
TATTTATGTCTTCAGTGAAGAACAAACATCATAGGTTGGAGCTCATGTTTTGCTGCTGTGAGGCTGTTGCAGCAAATGCTTCATTTCACATCATTAGTTTAGGCAAAAAAAGGGTTAAGAGACGTGTATATTATTGAAAAGACATAGAGCAGTGTTTTCCAGTGCTGATCCCGAGGGCCCCTCACTCTGCATAGTTTCACTGTCTCCCTGTTCCAACACACCTGATTCAACCCAACTGCTCACATCAGACTGCGGAGCTTAAAGGAGACAGAAGAAACACAATCAAACCTGTCCAGAAAGATGCATTGTCTGCTGGTTTGATGTCAATGTACATATCAGAAACAGACACACTCAAAATATGTACACTAAAAATGAAGAGAATCTACATCCGCTCACACGGCTGATCCACCTGTTCAGGAGGACAAAATGAGAAGAAGCATGAACAAGTTGGGTTGTTGATTCTAATGGAGACATGAAAAGCTGCTGTGTGGTTCTGTGGTTCTTCAGAAGTGAATGTGTTGTTTCTTTTCCACCGGAGTCAAACCAGACTGACCGTTAGCAACACGGCTAACACATATTAGCAGCCAAATGTATTGAAGGTGTATCCACAACTTGACCCTCAGCTCATCCACTGCTCTGCAGCATGCAGACCTGAAAAAGGATGAATAAACTGTAGGTTTGCTGTTAGGTCTAGTCTTCACACACACACACACACACACACACACACACACACACACACACACACACACACACACAATTGACAGGTCTGAACACTGTCGTAGCAGTAAAACACTGGCACTCCCCTTGTAACATGTTCAAATCTGTCCTCATCTCTCCACCCGATCACCTCAGTCTGTCTGTCACTTCATAAAGAGGTGGAGAGGTGTGGCAGAAAGACAGATTTGACATTTTATTCTATAAATCAGCTATATTTATGTGTTAATCATTAACAGAGCACCATTTGATTTCACTGGAAAAGCATGGTTGCGGTTGTCACACCTGGAACAGGGGACGGCTGAGAGTGTCTGACGACATTAGCTTTGGTTGAACACACGGTTGGAGGCTGTGCGCATGCAGCGGCTAGCAGTTCACACGCAGAGGTCACAAATCATGTGCTTATCACAGACATACATGCTCATGTCAAACATCAAAGATTGAGGGTTTATCTTACCCGCAGATGTAAGATGCACATGTGCCACTTCATGAATGTGTGTGCATGACTGCGTGTTGAGCACAGTGTAAGGTGCCAGGTGATCCAGGCTGCTGGCTGCCGGCCCACATCGTACCAGGGGCTGCAGACAGGGCTGCCCCGCGGGAGCAAGGAAGAGAGAAAGGAGGGATGGAGGAGGGAGGAATGCAAGGAATGAAGGGTAAGCTCAGCTTGGCAGGTCTGTGCAGAGACAGCATGTGCAATGAACTTAAGGACAGGTAAGCAGAAATGGCCCAGGGACACATCTTTGTCTCTGCACAAGGAACTTGCGACTGATTAAATTGTATTCACTCAGCTCTCACACCCAATCTGCGATTTTCATAACATTTGACAAGTGAAGCGTGCAGGAGGACACACTTTGGTGCTTGCATTTGCTTGTATCCCACATTTAGCAAGATGCCAGCAAGCTAAATAAAAGACAAATGAGTTAATTCATCCCACGTGTTCTGTTGTTCAGCCATCTTTAAATCTAGGTCACCATATAGTGAATATTCTGACAGTTCAGGGTTTTATTTTTACATCTGTTTCTGCACTGTCTGTGAACAGGAATCACCATTTCTTCTGCTCCATTTTTGTCTCTCACCTTAATCTTTAAATTCTGTCTATTGTCACGCCAGTTTTATTCATAAGTTTTATCACACACCTAGACCATACTCTTTGAAATATTATTTAAAAATGCTCAAGAAATCCCCCATGTGCAAGCCCTTTGGCAGAAAAAAAACTCCCGTAACACAACTCCAACCTGCTTGTCTAGGACTGCCCAGGACAGCTCCGTTTGAAGTTGTCATCAACGATATTTTACGGACTGTCAGCTGTAGCATATCATTAAAAATGTGTCCACTCCATTGTGTCTTAGAGACGGCCGTCTAGTCATCAGAAGGTTGATCTCAGGCTCCGGTAAAGTTGCAATGTCCTTGAGCAAGTCATTGAACACCACTAGGCTCCTGATGTTCTCACCATTAGTGCGTGAACGTGTTTGTATGTCAGCAGCTTGGCACCTTGTATAGCAGCTTCCTCCAACACTGTGTTTGTCATCGAGAGAAGGGACACACACAAACACGACTGAGTCTACTTCACACTTGGCCAGTGTATCTTCAGGGACCCAAGGGTATGTGGTGTCGAGTGTGAGGTTGTTTGGATTAGCGGGCCCCATATTTTGGCTAAAAGGGGTGTTTTCTTTTAGGCTTTCACCACATTCTGGTTCCGTTGATGTCCTCTGTCTCTCTTTGTTGTTGCTTTCACAAGGGTTCTTGTAGCAGCTCTTCAGAGAGTCTGTAATTATCATGCAGAGGATCCTTTACACTAAAGCAGGAACAAAGAAAAACATTATAATGAGGCGATCGTAGCGGGCTTTTGCATGGAAATGCTAAAAAACAGCTCATACACACTCATCCCACATCCAGATGGATTTTCCCTGCACTTTAACTTCACTATCATTGTGCACTACAGTGTACAATAGTGTTGTTTTTATCCTGCATGTCTGATTTTGTTATAAACATGTTAATTAATGTGCGATACTTACAAGTCATCTTACCACTGACAGTTGGTTGATGTATGTAAAATCCTTTGTGTGTTATCTCCATATCACCAGACGCAGTCACCACCTGCTACTGTCACTACCACTGTCATGTAAATATGCTTAGGTGTATATTTTCTTGTCAATCATATTTTTTATTGTATTTTCTGCTGCATGGTAACTCCGATGTATGTTCCACCTATAAATATTGCATGCTTCTTATTTACACTACCGTTCAAAAGTTTGGGCTCATCCAGACAATTCCAGTTTTGTAACTTCTCTAATCAACAGTTTTCATGTGTGCAAACATAATTGCGCAAAGGTTTTCTAATCCCCATTCACCTTTTAACATGATTAGCTAACAAAATGTAGCATTAGCACACAGGAGTGATGGTTGGTGGAAAAGGCCTCTGTAGGTGTAGGTAGATATTCCATTAAAATCAGATGTTCACAGCTTAGAATAATCATTGACACATGTCTAGACCAGTCTGATTCATTTAACGTTGCCGTCACTGAAAAAAAGAAAAGAAAATGCTTTTCTTTCAAAAGGAGGACATTTCTAAGTGACCCCAAACTTTTGAACGGTAGTGTATCTTTTTATCCGTATTTCTTATATGACTGTTTGCTGCTGTAATCCCATATAATTCGCCACTATGACTTATCTTACATCGTGTGACATGCATCGTAAGTAACGTACAGCATAATCCTTGGAAAATGCCTCTGGAATACTAGTGTCAGTAAGTTGAAAAGTTGAAGCGCTCCCAGACCTCAGTCTCCACAATCTGCAGCAGATGTGACTCCTCATTCCTATTGATGGCTCCAATCCAATTTGTCCCGGTGACGTCCTGATGGTGTGAGTCTCAGTATACAGAATGGTGACAATATTGCCTGACTGTGATCATTCTGTGTTCTGTGATAGATTCACCAACAAACTGAAAAAAAATATATAGAGAATATATATATAGAATAGAAATGAAAGGTTGTCACTTTGTGTGACTGAAATATGTGTACTATGTGTCATAAGGGAAACATTTTAGTTCAGATTCCTTTAACCTTGTTTGTCCAGATGTGTCCTTCCACAGGTGTTGAGGGCACAATTAGTTTACAAATTCATCAAACTATGAATTTATAAAACCATGAGTGAATGAGGAATTCCTCAAGAGGACAAGTCAATTCTCAAGTTTTTGGCAAAAGTCTGATGTTATATGAAATGAGTATCTGCTGGGGCACATCTATGAAGCTTTCATCCAGCTTTGACTGCATGGAGGTTACACAGTGGTTGTGATTCCTTCCTCTGGCACCAGGATGATATATAGACTCAAGCAGTGTGAGGAACCACAACTGTGCCATGGCAGGTGTTTTGCTCAGGGAAGTGCAGTGTCAAGTATAAAGACGTGGAGTATTTAGAGCGTATTTCACAAGAGGGCTGCAAGCAGCAGTCGGTCCTCTCTGAACAGGCACATTTTGAAAGAGTGTTCTTTTTTAAATTATGTTAATTGCAGCCAGTGATCCAGACGGAAAGTCCGGAGGCAGAAATTCCTGCAGAAAGTAACAAGAAACGAAGTGGAGAAAGACGAGAGAGACAGAGAGAGACAGAGAGAGGCCATGCAGTCAGACTTTTCTAATACTACATTTGACCTATTATTTATGTAAAGCCTTTTACACACATTTTATATATACTGAAAGATACTTCGCCTATGGCTGTTCTGGGATTGTCGACGGAGTAGGTGCAGTATGTCCTTGGCTATGTGAATGGTGCTGGGTAGAATCAAAGAAAATGGAAAGTGGCTCATTATTTCATTTGTAGTCTGAGTGAGGGCAAAGAGACGTTGACTACTGAACACGGGAATCCTTTACAACACATTTCAATCTGTTGGAAAAGTGAGTTTACCTTCACTGTTGTTCCTGATATGGTTCACTATAACTACCAGTTGTGATACCGACATGGTTTTATCCGGTGTGTGTGTGTGTGTGTGTGTGTGTGTGTGTGTGTGCGAGGGTGCACTGTGGCGGGAGGCAGTTTTGAATAGACCTACTTTGGCAGGTGTTTAAATGATGTGTAGCAGCACAGCTGTGCAATATGGAGGCGCAACACTGTCCACGTGTTTAGTTGAGATCTAAATTCATTTTGGTATGTTGCCTTTTTCAAAATATAAGGGAAAATAAAAGTACATATAATATTCTGACATCATGTTATCCTTATGAGATAACTGAATCCCATCCCTTGAAGGTATATGTGACCAGGTGTTGAATGGCCGGGACTGGACACAGCAAAATATTTGTTTTTGTGGGATTTTATTTCCCGACCATCTGAGGGCATTAATGTAAGGAGCTGAGGTTTCATAACAAAATCTACACAACAGTAGTATCTCTCATTCTGGATAATAGAAAATATAAAATAAAATACAATAAACACATTTCCTGTGAATTTATATCATAAATTGTCCACACAACAAACCAACTCACTTCACGCTCCAGCATGCAGCCCGTGAGCCCCGACACACACACACGAAGTGCAACGTCTCCCCACTAAAGTTCGACAGACACATAACGTTTGACATTTGTGTGTTCAAATACACATGATATGGTGCTGTCTTCTGCTACGAAATGTCACTCACGCTGCACGGGTGTTTCAGGGCTCTACCTTACTCATTTACCACGTGTCAGGCATACATGCTGCTCCGCACTGGTGTCGGAAGACCTTAACTTCCCGCTAACGCAGCTCTCATGGGTACGAAACCACACGCGAGATACCCCTCATATACATGATCCATATAACATATACGACGACATATAACATGGCGAAAAACATAAAATAACATTCCATCAAAACAATATGAGTATTTAAACAAAACAGAACAAAATAGTCATCACTGTCCCAATTTAAGGTACATGGAGACATGCTGTACACCTCAAAATACTCCCCTACCCATTCTGGTTCACCTGGCTACATATAATCTGCATGAAACTCACAATCAGTTAACTTATTTTGTGTGACATTTTCACCAAAGTAGAATTTATTTAGCGTTTGTCATCAGCTCATAGGCTAACGCTTAGTTTTTTGTGTTTGAGATGGAACTGGCAGGTACAATAACTTAAATCTGTCTGGTCTTTTTTTTTTTTTTTTTTCAAACCAACAAACAAACCCTCTAGGCAAGAGTGAGTGCTGAGTGTACTCACGGGCTGACCGGTGTATTTGCCAGAAATAGTACTGAAGTGTTATGCAAACATAACAGTTGAGTGAACGTTTGCTAAGCTCCATTACAGGCCGCAGGAGGAGATGGTGACAGTTATTAGTGAAGAAATCCCCTGAGATGTCTCCAGCTTCTCATGGAAGAGCCAGATAGAGATAGTGCTAAAATGCTTGGAGAGGTGGAGAACACTTAGGGGCTGACACCTTAAAGTACCCATTGATGAAAATTCCAAAATAGCATATATGGTTGGTACCATTCCACTCTTTGGTGGCAACTAAATAAAGTGCTCTCACAGCATACACATGTGTACTACTCTTTTTTTAAAGACTTTGTCACATCTTTGTTTACAAGCAATTTTGGTCATCAACATGATTGAGTTTCACAATAAAGCCACAGATAACTAGAATCGCTTGTGTGTGTCTCATCGTTGCAGAACAGATTTCCCACCAGGAGCCGGTTCCAGAAAGCAGGTTTAGTGAAAACCCTCAGTTTGTTAATCCTAAAATGAGGAAAATGCTTTTTTCAATTCTATTTTGTGGAAAACTGACAGAAATCAAACCAAACGCCTTCTTTTAGCCTTTTAGCATTATGGGAACCATCACAACCTTTAAAACAAACAAACACAAAATACATATATTTTAAGATATACAACTCTTAGTTGACAGCTGGGATAGGCTCCAGCATACCTGCGACCCATAACCGGATTAAGCGGCAGAAAATGAATGAATGAATGAATGAATGACCTCTTAGCTGCACTAATTGAGGAACACACTAATGCAAGTATATTTAAATAACATCAAACAGAAACATGCCATCTTTTTTGGTAAATAAATCAATGATGAATACATTTTGACTGGATTCCAAAATAACCAACTTGAAAATACCTGTCCTGTGTTTCTTGTCCCTAGGTATTCCCTAGCTATTTGTTCAGAATATTCTGATGCGCTGCATTCATGATACCAAGCAAGCCTAGAAACATATTCATGCTAATACAGAGTAAGTTAGACACTCAGGTTGAACCTGACATAAATGTGAGTTTAGTCACAGCTATACCACTGTCAGGTAATCGGCTCATCGATGGAGTCTAGAGGGGGGGAAGTAATATCTATGTGTTAACGTGGTAAATTTGTTTAGTTGTAGTTCAAGTTTTGTTTAGATTTGCTAGTAATATGTGCACTTTCTCTTGTCCCCTTTTCCTACATTTTTGCTGCATATGAAATGTGTAGCACTATTCTATTGTATTCTGGAATGGATCCCTGGTCTTGTTTATTGGCTGCTACCTTTCCACAGAGCTCACTGCTAAACAAACATAATAATAATAACAACAACAACACAATAATAATAATAATAATAATAATAATAATGATAATTTCCCCAAATCTTTGTTTGATATGATAATGCACATTTCCTGCATTTCTTCATGATAACTTTACATATCTACACAAAAAACTCTTGTGAAGTCTGTAATGGGATAATGGTTGTCTGTGGACTCCTAACCTAAGCTGAACTATTTCACAAGATGCAGTTTTGCGGTTTCAGACAATGAACCCAGACCACCAGTTCTCCGGTCAATGTTCCACTGTGTTAATTCCACTTCTCTGCTGATTTCCACATGATCCTCTGACATACAACAGGTCCCAGTAGAACTGTAGGGATGGTAGAACACTACAAGTGAGAAAATCCTCAGAAATGAAGCCATCTGCTAACCACTAGTTTTCAGATCTGTCTCCTGAACCATACACACCCTTTTGAGGCTTTAAGTCTGGTGTGGTTAGGAACTCTGGCTTGCAGTCCCTCGTGGATCAGTAGAATTAAATCTGGCAGTAGGTGGAAAGGAGAAGGGACATAAAACAAGCCTCTGAAAAGATTAAAGGTTGCAACTGCTCATCTGTTACTGAGTTATTAATCCAGAGACGACTAATATAGCATCTCAGATGTTTTTAGAGGTTGTTGATTATGCAATAATTTATTACTTTAGGAGCGGTTCAACGCAGAATACCCCGTTCATACAGGATACTGGTGTGAGTCCAACCAAGAAGGACAGAACAAGAACACCTTTGGTGCAAAATACTAAGGACATTCTTTTTTTTAGGTCACATTCACACCATCCTTTTTTAGTCCGGTTGAACCGAACCCTGTAGCGTGTACCTCCTTAGTGCTAGGCTTACCACACATCCTGAAAAATTCTGGAGAGTCCCAAAATTAAAATAGTTGTCCCAAATCCTGAATCCTGACCTAAGTGTCCTGAAAATTACAGTAGATCAGATCTGGAGTAGTTATTGCCTGATAAAACTTTTAAAAATCGATCACAGTGGTTATGTCGTCCTGCAGCCGGCTCCCGCCACAAGTTGCAGCAGTGAGGAGAGGGAAAGCGCAGGCATCCACGAGACGGGGTGATGGCACGTGTCATGGAAAGCTCACTTTCTACATGAACTAACAAATTTCAAAATGAACTAGTTCAGTTTATATTTCATAATTTAACATGTTGAACTAAGTTTGTGGTCCCAAAAATGAACGAGTTTACGGTTCTAATACGTTGCTATGAGCTATTATTATTGTTATGTTAAGGCCAGTGAGTTTTCTGTGTCTTTTCCATTTATTGTTACATGCTTAACATTGCTGTAGGCCTAAACAAAACCTGAGAAGGTCAGAATGACTGAAAGCTTTCATTAAAAGTGTATAACAGTGTATGACTGTCACTGTCACTGTTTTGTTGTTTTTCTTGCCATCTTTTGATTACAAGAAAATAGATGAGTCACCACCAGTCTGTCCTTTAAGGAAGTTTTGGAGACGTGAAATCTGAAATCATGACTACAATGATGAAATTCATAGACAGAGGTCAATGCAGATTTGGATGATTTGCTCCTGCACAACAGCATCAGATGGCAGAGCAAAGGCAGGGTCTTGGAGCGTTTCTGGGCCATTAGAGAACAGCTACAAGTGTTCTTGTCAGAACAAAAGAATGCAAAAGCCAAATGGTTCATGGATTTCCTGCAAAATCCAGAAAAGATGGAAACTGTATCATTTCTGGTTGCTGTAACAACTCATCTCAGTGATGTGAATCTCTCTTTTTTATTTTTCATCTCATTTATTTTTTATCTCACTCTTAGAGACAGTTCTGTGTGGTTACAGTGGGTCCCTGGTGTGTGGTTCCGACTTATACATGCCAATATAGAGTAATTCACACACAGTATTCAGTCACAGCTATACCACCGCCTCAATTCATATGCAGTTGTTCCTATCCTCAGTCAACCAGATGAAGTCCCGATAAAACACTGCTGCTGTATTCACGGTCTCTGGAACTCCAGAAAGACCCTCACTGGGTTTGTCCCATCTGTAAAATGCCCTTTTCTAATACAGTGTTTAATTTGACGATATTGCCAAAAGTTGCCCTTTTCTTCTAGGTCATACTTTTGCAATAACTCTAAAATTATACTACTAAAATTATATAAATTCTCCGTTCACAAATAAATCACCTTTTTTGCTCTTGTCACTAATTCCCTTTCTCAACCATTGTCTCCAGAAAACTGTTTTCCTCCTGATACATATGGTCGGGTTATTCCACAGTGAGGCATATATTTACTTTAGATGTAGTGTTCTGCACCTTTTGTGGACTTCTTTCCAGACCTCCTTTCAGTAGTTCAGTATTGGGTTTGGGTGATGTTCTTGTCCACTGGTAGATGGACCTTGTGACAATGCATCCAGCAGGTTAAAGGGTCTCTGAAGTTCTTTTTCAATTTTAATCCAACTCAGTTTTGTGTCTGTTCCCCTCTAATATTTGACTGGTCTCGTCATTTTAAACGCCAGGTTGTATAATCTCAAATTGCGGAGGGCCATTCCTACTATTTCCTTTGGGGCCCATATTTTTTAAATATTTATGCTTGTTTTTTTCTTATCCCACAAAAAGTCATTGACAATAACATCACGTTCAGTATCAAACTCAGATTTGTCAACTTCTTGCTCTTCACTCACAGCCAGAAGATCGAAGATGGGCAGGATCAGCAATGTCATCTTCAGAAGTGGCATTTAAGGGGTTAAAAATGTGAAAATTCTGGAACTTTTTGTTACTTTTGAACACAGCAGAGCTGGCCTAAGAGATATGCAAATAAGCAGAAAAAATATTGATTTGTGATGATTTTATCACATTTGATTTTGCCGGTACATTTTTGGTCCAAAGGGTCCTAAGTGTCGTCAGAATTTTGTATGAGTGTATGATAAACAGTGAAAACTAAATGACAGTAGATTACAAAAAGATGACAAAAAAGTAGCCTTTCTCTAAAATTTCATGCCACAGGCTGTAGCATAAGCCACATTAATCAGCAAATCAAACCAAAAAAACAGCCCATGGTACAAATTTGTTCCAAGGATCCCCTGAAGGTTAAAAAACTGTGGTGCTACACACATCGGTAAAAACATTGTCACGGGCGTCTGCCCGGGGTTTGAGGACGGGTCCAAAGATGCAGGCACAGCACACAGAGAATCAGGATAGAGCCACCAGTGGTTTATTGCACAACCAGGTAGCACAGCAATGATGACACAAACACAAACCGAAAATCAGCCATAAACTAAGGACGCACTGCACCGTGGCGAGCGGGCAGGACACGAACGAGAGAAAACAGAAAACAACCACAAGGGGCGAAAACAAGAAACACGAAGAGAACAAAAGGCGCTCCACAAAAACTGGAGGGAGAAACACAGACCGAATAAAACAGAAAGCGCGCACTAAGGCGGAAACTGGAAAACACGACGGAACAAGAGCTAGAGGGCAAACGGGAAGCGACGGAGAGTAACAAATGGCGGGAGAGTAAGGCATGGAAGCACAAACAATCTGGCAGTGGGGTGCAGCCAAAGCACGGCTTAAGAGCAGGAGCAATCAGCGCGCCGATGAGAATCAGGTGCGCTGATTGCTCCCAATCAGCCTGGCCACACCTCCACTGCCAGACACGGGGAGGAGAAACAAGGCAAGAAAAAAAAGAAACTAACACAGACACCAAACCAAAACAGACAACTCTGACAAACATGGACACATAGTTAACCTGTGGTCTGATCACCATTTTTAATAACATTAATTTTCTCCCATAGCGTTCGTTTTAATTTTCCCCATTTGTCCAAAATTAGTTTGACTTTCTGGAGGACTGGGTCCCAATTTAAGTGTATCATCTCATCGATGTTTGGGCTCAGATGAATACCCAGATACTTGCTACCTGATGGTACCCATCTGAATCCAAATGGCGTAATTTCACTGACGAAACATGTATTCGAGATAGGCATTCCCTCTGATTTATTCCAGTCTATCTTGTACCCTGAAAGTCTAGAGTAGCACTATTTAGTAGTATTGGGAGGGACTTATTCAGGTCTGCCATTACCACAAAATGTAAAATCCCCATACATACACAATTTGTGCTCCCTCCCCCCTGCATATCCCTTTATTTGTCCGTATTGCTACGGCCAGTGGTTCCAGGAAAATCGTAAGGAGTAATGGAGAGAGTGTGCATCCCTGGCGGTTTCTTCATGAGAGACTAAAAAAGTCTGATAAAATGCCATTTGTAAAAACACCTGCTCTTCGTTTGGAATATAATATTTTTATCCATCGACAAAAGTCCCTTCCAAAACTGATTTTGACATAACAGATGTCAGAAATCCCCACCTTTTCAGCATCTAGCACCACTGAGGTTGGGTTATGGCGATTCAGCCATGTTAGGTGCATAAGTCTTCGCATGTTGTCTGCTGATGACCTATTCTTGACAAAGCCCACCTGGTCGCCATCTATAATATCTGGTGATATTTCTTCTAGTCTTGATGTCAGGGTCTTTGTCAAGATCTTACAGTCCACCCCCAGTAGACACATTGGTCTGTCATTGTCTGGGTCCGACCCGTCCCTGTCCTTTCTGGGTATCACCCAACGCACTCAACTCATCATTAAATGTATCAGGTAGTGAACCCATCTCAAACGCCTCCATATACACCTTATGCAGTACGGGGGACAATATAGCAATGTACTTCTTGTAGCATTCATTACATCTCCCTTCTCACTTCTTTCATCTTCTGAAACTGTTTAAGTAGAATTCACTCGACTCCTTGTATTTCACCTTCTGGCTCCGTTCAGGATGTTGACGGTTGAGTGGTCCTTAGGGGTTTGCAAAGCCTTTTAGGTCCCATTTTTCAGGTGTCAGGAAGATTTAAAAAGTGCCTCACTTTCTTTGTTTCCTTAATGTTATTTGTGTTTAGGATCCTCAGATTCTAAATGTAGATGACGTGTATTACTTACTGTATATGTATAACCAATAACACACTTAGCCTTAGTCGGGAGCTCTCTCAGTGTGCTGCCATCTTTTGCCGGTGGTCCACATGACTCCTGTGACCTGAATCTGAATCTCAAGCTACAGGGGAAGGGGGGGGACAACACAGTCAGTGAGCTGATGTCAGCGGTGCGTGCGTTCCAGCAGAAACTTGAGCTCTTCTAAAGTGACATATAGGTACACTGTCAACCCGGATTTTATTGGACATAACCTGTTTAGTAGTGATTCTTCATTCTTTTGTGTTTTGTATCAACTGTGTGTCATTACTAACCATATAAGTTGATTGTACTATTTTTCAGTGTAGTGCAGTGAAATAATCATGATTAGCAGAGATAACTGAGCATGTGATGTTTCTGTCAGAGGCGTGGGGCTCTTTTCGAATTTTAACATATCAATACCTGCGGTCATTCCTGCGCTGTGAGGACTTTGCCTGGACATGAATTTGAAGTGTGAAAGGTAATATCTTACTTTTCGTGAAAGGCGCTAAATAAATGTAGGTTATGACTGGATTGACTCATAAGTGTAGTCCAGATAATGACTTATAGCTAAACACTAACATCTGTCGCTTCCCGCCTGTTTGCGTGGGCTTGTGGCTAATGCTAACCACAAGTGAGCGAGCTAATGCTAACCCCTGTTCGGTATCAGACAGAGGTGATTGTTTCATTTATATTTATATTGTGAACGTGACAACGTTTTCAAAGGACGCTACTGTTAGCAGAGCTAACATTGTAATGTTATTTGGGTGTTAACATGGTGAATTGAAACTCGCAGATTACATTACATGTCCATCGTTGTGTTGTGTTATTTATAGAGGTCTGTCAGTCAGGTTAACGCTACTGCAGCTGAGTTCTTGAGCTAAAAGTTTCCTCACTCTCTGTTTTACAGACATGGGTTTTACAGTACAACAGTACCCTTTCCCTGCTTACACCAGGATTGTTTGTGCACATTTAACTCCATGAATGCTCTTGAAGTCCACTTGTCAAAGATTCATCAGAAATGCCAGGATACTCACAAGAGTATGACAATGTTCCCTTTCACTGTCAGCAGAGATATAGCAGATATTTTCATTGGATTATCAAGGTTTGTGGAATACTGCAAGACTGCAGGATGTTATCTTGCAATGTTGTTCAAAAAAATAAATGTTTTTCTGAACATTTTTATGTGCTTAATTTCTTCCCTCCAATACAATGTTGTTTTTATTACCAATACAAACTGGTATAATTTCAATTGAAGAAATAAAGAAGTCGATATTATTACATTTATACATTACATTATGTGATAAATACAATTTTAAGTATATTTAGTTTAAGATAGTTATTTGAAATAATTTGGGGCTGAAAAGAAAATTTATTAATTTTAAAAATTTTAAATTTTGGCATGTGTAAAAATTAAAGTAGTTTAAGGCAACGGGTTTCCTCGCTATTTTCTAATAAACTCTATTAATCCGGTTTTACAATGTAGGCTGTTTTTAATCCTATTAAATCATTTATTTTCTACCATACACAGTACATGAATTCCACTTAAGTTCTTTTGATACTTTCAAAGCAGTGCTTCCTATTCTTTTCTTAAATTTTACAGGAGGAACTGCTCCACCTCCCCAAAGGCAAAGGAGATCTTCAGCATCATGTTGAATTCCTGGAGAAGCTGAAAATTTCAAGGCACACTTTGATGACTTCATATTGGGAAGAGAAGTCCTTCCGTGCATCGACAACCCTTATCTGATCACAAATGTGAGAGTTCACTGGAAATGATTGACCTCCATGAAAACATGGACACTGAAACACTGAAAGAGGCCCAATGTGCTTGTACCTTCTGGACAAAGATGGTAACTGCCACTACTTTCCCCCTGGTGCATAAGACGGCACTTGACATTCTCACAATGTTGGGCTCTACCTACAGCTGTGAATCTGCATTCTCAACAATGAATGTGGTGAAGAACAAGTACTGCAATCAACTCACCTTTGCCTGGCCATCACATCATTTGTTCCAATGTTCAAAGACTTGGCAAAAGAAACAAGATGCCATTTCTCTCATTAAGCAGCAGTGTACAACAGTACTTGTTTGGACTTGTGCCTATTTGTTCACCAATGGACTCTATGGAGGGGTTGATTTGTACTTCATACTTCAGTCACATTGCACAGCACTAATAACAGCACTAAAGTTTCTTCCTCCTTTCTTGGGTCCTTGTGTCTGTACTCAAAATTATCAAAAGTACTGATATTGGTTTTGGATTGTTTGCAGGGGCTGTGAATATACAGTATACTGTGCTTTATTTGGTGTATTTCAGTCGTTATTCATTTATTTGAATTTAGGTTAAAATGAATAAGAAGTTTCATTCTTAAGTATTTATTTGATTTTGTGATTTTTTTTTCTTTTTAAGCATGTATTTTTTGTTTATATGTCAAGGACATTTTGTTTTGCTGTCAAAATTCAAAATACTGTACATGTTATAGTTGAGTCATATATTCTATTTGTCTACAGTGCACCACAGTATTTTTAACTTGGCTGGTGGATACATTGATTGGTCGTGCCTTGATGGACCTTTGACTCATTGAAATATTTCTTTGTGGACCACTGCTCTAATACATGAGACACAAAGTGAAAACGCTTAAACCATTAAATGTCAACGTAAATCGCATAAACTGAATTATTGTGGTGAAGAATGGTCACGAGCTTTGGGTCGAAAGCAGGAGATCACGGGTACAAGTGTCTGAAATGGGTTTCCTTCGTAGGGTGGCTGGGCTCAGCCTCAGAGATAGGGTGAGGAGCTCAGACATCAGGAAGGGACTCAAAGCAGAGCTGCTGCTCCTCCGCACCAAAAAGAGCCAATTGAAGTGGTTTGGGCATCTGGTCAGGATGCCTCCCGGGCTCCTCCCAGCGGAGGTGTAACAGCCATGTCTAACCATCTAACATGTTGAGCCATGTCTAATTTTCTGCATTGATGTCCTACTCCATCCCTCTCCCAGGACAATGGCTCGTGCTGCCCTCCGTCTGCATGACAGAAGTGAAATTAATCTCTTGCACATTTAAGAGAAGAGCTTGTCTTTAATGTACAAGAGACTACCAGTTATTTCTAAATTGCCCAGCAGACAGGTCAAGCCCTCCGTGGGCCAGCTTCTCTCCGGTGGATGTGACTTGTGTGAGAAGACAATTAACTCAGATGCAGCAGACGAAGGGTCCTATCCTGACCTTGTCCTTGTGGGCTTCGGTCAATTGACTGTGGTACCCGACTGCCAGAAGTGATTTCTAAGACAGCACGTTAGTCAGGAATTAAAACGAACATGTACCTTCAGCTCTGGCTTTCCTTTTTCATTGCCTTTTTTTGTTTTGTTTTGTTTTGTTTGGTTAGCTAAAGTTGCAATAATAACATTTCAACCCGTGCTGTGTAAATCCACAGAGCAAATGCTTCAACTTGTGCAGAGCTAACTGGACCAGAGGGGTTCAATCTACTTCCATATAGAGCTATTCTTGTGAGGAAATGTGTGACCCTTCTTGCTCAATATTTTAGGAGAGCATTTTCTCTACACCATCTTATTCCCTGTCAGGCGTCAGGAAAGTGGAACTTAAATCAGGGGAGAAATTGTCATCTTAGGTCAAGCGGAACATGTTGCAAATGGTGTTAAAAGCATGTACTCGTTGGCCTCCGTTCTCAATATTTAATGAGAGAAAGCACACAAAAAATGATCCCCGTTTCCTCTTCAGTTCCCTGGTGGACAAGGGCATGAATTAGTAACACAGATCAAACTGGAGTGTTAGCGCAGATCAAGTATTTGTAAAGAAGCTGAAAGGACTCTGCGAGAGAGGCCTTGTGAGATAATGTAGACATGCTTTGCTTCTTTCTTGTTCCTGTCACATTGAATTTTAATATGGAATGAGGCAATTCTACAGGGTCTATTAATAATGAAAGGTATCAACACACAAACCCTATCTTTAGATAGACGTGTCTTGATGAGACTTACAAAAGCCGTTACAAACTTTAAACCGAAATTCAATCTAAAAAAGTGAAAGGTACTCCTGTCATTGGATCTCTGGTAATTGTAAGTTCATATAATTTGAAAACCACTCACAAAATTTCTTAATAGCAGACAACTTTGAACTGATTTAACCTCAAAGGTCGGTCTGCTAGAGCTAACTGGATTAAACTGTCCACATGTGTGGGCTCCTGTGATCTGTCTTCATCGAGGGCATATATGCTGACGCGGTATGTCTAAAATGAAAGGGACTGTGATACTGCCAAGCTTTTATAGAGTGTCCTAAGATACCCCAGCTGAGTCTGGAGTGACAGGTCATAAATGAACTACATAAAGTGAGTTGTGCATCAGCAAAAGCTCTAGAAAGAAATGACTATGGGGCAAAAAGCCGTGTCAGCTGGAGAGACACTTGCTTTTGCTGTTTCATAAAATCTCAATGGCTACGAAGACAAAATGTGAATCCAACGGCATGGTTTTTGGTCGAGTGGCTAAGGACTGAATGCATTTCTATCTATTGTGTACATCTCTTTAAATATCTTAATAGTGTTGCTGTTGTTTGTGTTAGTCGCTGTTTGCACACGGT
The DNA here is from genome assembly GCA_901007665.1 of Aeoliscus strigatus. Lineage (NCBI taxonomy): Eukaryota > Metazoa > Chordata > Actinopteri > Syngnathiformes > Centriscidae > Aeoliscus > Aeoliscus strigatus. The sequence goes on from CAAKHB010007273.1 coordinate 16,774, forward strand.
CAGAAGACATTCTCCAGGGCCTGTCGTCAAAACGCAAACTAGACTGGTCGAATTGTCCCTATCTAGCATGAGAAGAAGTTCATCACCAATCAAGCTAAAGCAGACTAATGTGATGATAGTTACAGGTATAACCGGTGGTGTTTCTGAACATCATGAAAGTAAACACCCCCTCCTTTTATGTTTACTCCGCTGTGCTCAGACTACACTGACGGAGCAGGAACAATAATGATCGTGAAAGTAACATCTGTGTCGACAACAACACACGTCCAAACAATGATGATGTTATGTGCTTTGTAGGAATTCTTTTCTGTTGTTCAACACCAACTCCAAGATGAGTCCAGTCTCCGTTGTTTGAAGCCCATGAAGACACTCAACACAATGGAAAGGAAATCCAAATAGCATTCTGACACCTGGATGATCAACTCCGATTTTATTTGTGTAACACCAATCAGTAAACTGACTGTTGTAAACGTTCACATGAGCAGCTCTTAGCAATGGAGGAGAGAAAAAAAAAAAGCCTTTTACAGGGCAGAGGATAGCAGTCAGGATAGAAGGACATACCAACGAACCCATGAGTACCAGTTTGGTTGCTCCATAGCTGTAGAGTAACCAAACTGTAAAATCAAATGGTTTAAGTGTCAGTAGATGTATTTCTGCATTTTCCTGTTTTATTACACAGCAAACTTGGCTCATAAAAAAGATCTGCATTGAAACTGATCTGCTTTGAAAAACGGAAATCTAAGCTTCTCTGTTCACCGATACAGTGTCTCTGTCAATGGATGTATGTGTGCCGTAAATTATTAGAAAGTTTAATCTGAACTATCTTTTATCTCAAAATATTTTTTAATTCATATTTTAGCCATCAGCATTTAACACACATCTAAACAAGTGTCATCAACAGAGAAAGAAAGAAAGATGCTCCTCATGGGGAAGGTGAAGTACAAGTTAAGTAAAGTCAATGCTCACATAGATGACCAATGTTTTTGTTTTTTTTTTAATTGTGAATTCAATATTTGGCTGCGACTTTGCTTGAATTTAATTGAAAGTAGTGCTGTCATTTTAACGTGTTAATTTGATTAATTAATTACGCTGCAGTTTAATGCATTAAAAAAATTAACTCAATTAATTATGAGTATCAACAGAGGCGAGCCAATGCTTGCGCATTTGAATTTTGGCCCATTGAAGGACCCGTAGTCTTCTCGGCCGTGTTACCTCACCTGCGCCGGCAAATTAACAAGGCAGTGGGCAACAATAACAGACATGGACAAGACTCAGGAGGATGAGGCAAGTTTGTCTTCAGTCGGGACACTGAACGACAAGTTTATTCACTAAAAGAACAGAGACAGGACGATAAATGAAAACACTGTGATTTGTAGTTTTTGCAAAAAGGAGTTCTCTTACCACCGGAGCAACTCCAGCCTGACGTACCATTTAAACGCGAAACATGTTCAGGCAAGTTCCTCTATTGTGAGTGCGGCTACCAGGAGCTCGCTCCACCAACCCACGCTAGCTGATTTTGGGAAACGAATGAGTAAATCTGCAAAAGAAAAATGGACAAATACAATCGCAAAGTGGGTTGCTGCTGATTGCAGGACAATTTCAGAATTTTGTTTATTTAACTGTATTGCAGTATTTGTTTTACATTTTTGAATAATGCACCTGGCCTAACTGGTTTGCGGATGTTCTTGACCTTTACTTTAGGATTTCATTTATGGAGCACAGTTCACCAATAAAAAATTGGATTTCAAACCTTCTCTTCTTACTGTATTCAACTGATTAGTCATACACTACAATTTTTTTTATATCCTAGAAGTCAAATTCTTTATCAGGAGACCTTTAGCAGATATGACATTAAATTGCGATTAATTCGATTAATTAATTACAAAATCCTGTAATTAATTTGATTAATTTTTTTAATCGACTGACAGCACTAATAAAAACACATTTCATCATATGCGTCGACCCAATTATAGATCAGATTACAGAGCTGATGTGACTTCGGCCTGTCAACACTAAACATGTGTTATGTAGGTCAGGTCCACATTGGAAATACGTTGATTCAGAACTTTTATTTTGAAGGGAATATTCTGGACAGCATTTTATTTAATTAGCACCTGTATGATAAGGGCAAATCGTGGCACCTTTATATAGTTTTACATTTAATGACACATGCAGAAATGCTAATTAGTACTTGATGTGCCATCCTGCCCGCAGTTATTTGATTGTTTATAAATGTAAAGAAACTGACTTGTTTTGTTTTAAGCTT
>CAAKHB010007274.1:1125-11509 GCA_901007665.1 Aeoliscus strigatus
GGAGCATTTCGCGGGAATGAAATAATGACGTGTGTGTGTGTGTGTGTGTGTGTGTGTGTGTGTGTGTGTGTGTATTTGTGCACTTTTTAATTCAGCATGATCGAATGCGGCCAGGAAACGGCACTGGCATCCTGAACAGCACTGGGTCTAATAATTAGGACGTATACTGAAGTGACAAAAATGGAGAGAGGGAGAGAGAGAGAGAGAGAAGGAGGGGGGGGCGACAGGGGTTATGAGAAGCAGGGAGGTGGCAGTAGAGGGAAAGGAGGGAGGGACGGTGGGGATTGAGAAGATGCGGTGTGTGTGTGTGCGTGTGTGGGATGTGTGTGGGGGGGTCGGGCCTGCTTAATTGATTCCGTTAACCGCAGTGCAGGAGATGTGAACGACTGGACGATCCCATTCCCACGCTCGGTGGGGCAAGTGGCAATGCCATGGCCAGGCCCAGTATGACAGACAGCGCCGTGAGGGCCTGGAGGGGCTGGGAGGGGGGTGCGGGGAAGGGTGCGCAGGGGCGACAGGGGTCATGAAAAGACGTCAAGTGCACCATACTCATCTGCATCCCCAAAGAAAGAGGCGACGTTTCCCAGCCGCAGCCGACGCGGCGCTCCCAAACCTGGAGTGGTAACGGTCCTCAGTGCGCCATGTTTTGGCCAGTTGTCTGGATAATGAGAACTTCGGGGTCATTATCTTAAAACTAAGCAGGCGTATGAATTTGAAAGGGATGTGCTGCAACTGTGTAATCCTACGTGGCCCCACTCGAGCGCCTCGCACTTGCCCTGGGAATCAATAGCGCAGATAGCGCTGCACAAAGAAGTCTGGCTCTTTGAATAGGTGACATCTCCGTGCATTGTTTGAATTTGAACTTGACCATGAAGAACTCCTGTTTAGGGTGTTTTCCTCTGATGAAGGAACATCTGCGCAGTGTAGAACACACCTAAATGGTCATGGGACACTGTTATTGCACTCTTTAAATATCTGTAACAGACTTTCTTTAGTTGTTTGATCGTTTAATGAAGAAGGTCCGATCGAAGTAAGCAGCTAATCGGCTTCAACGTAGAATAAGATCAGGTTAGTCTATTTGAGCTTTGCTAATGTAACGTGTGAGGGACCGTTCTCGACATGGACCATGGGGCTCTCATCATTCGTAATGAGCTGGCTCAACTGCAGACTCTATCGATTTAAGCTCATAATACATGTCCTGGTTGAAAATGCCGTCTTCATTTACCTGAAGTCACAGGTAGTCACATATGTTTGGAAATTTGGGACACAGCCCCCCCCCCCCCACACACACACCCTCGAATACTTATTTCACTTTAGTTCTTTTGACCAAAAAAAAAAAAAAAAATCCCTCCAAAGAAAAATGAAAAGCAGTACGTACTTAAAAATAAGTAGATCATATTTGTACATTGGGAGATTCAGAACATAGAAATAAAAGCTAACTAGTGAGTTACCATCTCCATCCATGACAAAATCTGGCCTGTAATGTATCTTCATCTTTTTCTTGTAGTGTGTCATAATAATAAATATAATAGATAATAAATTATGAACAGACACACTGTGCGTTATATAACGCAACAGCGGTCCTGATTGGTCCTGATACAGATTTATTTTATTGTTTTAAATGTCAGTCTTCCCAGTCTGGGTGTACTATTTCCAGGCAAGAGCAGTCAAATGACTGTTCATCATCTACCTTCATGTACATTTACAGCCTTCACATTCCTGTTCTGAGATTTACAGGGGGGGGTGCAGTTTGCTTGAATACTTTTGTCATTTATTTTTTTTATATGTATACATATAAAATACTGCCAATCACTACAACATAGAAACTGAAGTGTGCTGTTGGTATGTGATGACGTAAACGTCACATCAGTGTGATAGTGTCAACGTTGTGTTTGTCTATGATCTCCGAATCCTTCCGTCAGAAAAGGTCTTGCTGTTCCTTTTACGGGTCAGTATAGTAGAGTACCGTATACACGTTGACGTATACAGTATATACAGGCGTGTGGATTGAATGTGCAGGCAGAAGGGGGCGGTGACAACACCCCTTCTTCCCCCTCAGTAAATGGAGGCTACATGCTTGACTGTACCCTCCTGCCACAGCCATTGTTGTCACATGATTTGATGAGTAACAAAACCATGGCGACCATGCAGTGGATTTTCATATTCTCTTCAACGGCCAATCAGCATATTTCTATGTGAATGCGCTTGAGGCTTTTATGTGCTCGCTCTGCACCGCCGTGTACGGCAAGTGCTGTAACGGGTTTATAATGATAAGCGTCGGCCGTGGCTACTTTCTGGGCTGAGACAAAGCATGTGGATGTATTGGTGGTGGAGGTGTTGTTTGCCACGTCGATGAATGTGGCCTCCGCTTGTTTCAACGATGCAGTGAAAAGGGCTGTCCTAAACTGGCCTAGCTGGGCAAAAAAATACTGAGATATTTTCATGCTGCTGAAGCTGGTGAAGAGTTGTTGTGTGTATGTTTGCATGACTGTGCACATGTATCGCTGTGCATTTGTCTGTACGATTAACTGGCGTCTCGTTTAGCCGGCTCCATCATGCTGATGAAAGGGAACAATAGCTGTGTCTCATTCAACGTCTGTCTGTCTGGCTTGGGCCCAGGCCTCTCTCTCTCTCTCTCTCTCTCTCTCGCCCTATCTGTGTGTTTCTCGTGGACGTGAACTTGAACTTGAGACAGGCAGCCAGACACCATCTGTGCAGCAGGGGTAATGAATTCAGAGCATTCATGGCTGCGATGGGAGCGAGCCTAGGCCACAGCCAGCCATTGATGAGCAGATGACCTCTATAGTCTGAGTTAGCTCTTCATCACTAATAGAATTCAACAATACCAGCTGGTAGTCAGCGGTCGGTTTTGGCTGTTTAAGCCCCTGAGTAGAAGGGGAAGTTGGGTGTCGGTGCTGGTGGTGGCTGCGTGTGTGTGTGACAAGTGTGGCTGCATGCATGTTCCACGGGGTGAAATCTGAAGTGCTGCATGTTTTCCGTCATGTTTTTCTTTGTCTCACTCCACGGCGTAAAGGGAAATTAATTGTCATGCACCTTCTCCCATCCAACGCAGTGTCCCATGGCCTATTAAAGCACTGCTCTGCTGTTTTATTGGCGGAGGCATGTTGAATTTACTGCCTTGGTAATTGAAAGGGCCGGCTCAGTATTTCCCCTGATAAAGGCTAGCAGTGAATGAGGCATAAACGTTAAACAAGCCAGGCACAATGTGAATTCCTGAAGGCCCCTCCACCCCCCCACCCTTACTCCAGCCTCTGTCACAGTCACAGGCGCGCACACGCATGCGCACATAAAATAAGGCTTTTCCCTCTGGTTGGTGTCGCTAAGGCAACGGTATGTGATATCACTGTGCGCATGGCATCAGCTCCTGCTGCCAGTGCAGGACAGGTTCCTCGTGTGTGTGTGTGTGTGTGTGAAACATCCCCATGCTTTTCTCCACGGTCTCCATCGCAGTGCTCAGATGTGTTTCCTGTCAACTTATTTCTTAAGCACCTTACGTGTCATTCACTTGATCGTACTCACGTTCAGGCAGCGCCACGGCAACCAGCTCATCTACATCTACGGCGTTCAGTATCGCTGACATCTCTTTCTAATTATCAGATGCCCCCATTCAGTCCAGAAGAGCTACTGAAGTTTGAGACACACGCTTTAACACACACATCCACCATCTCTGTTCATGGTGTCACTGCTGATGAACAGGGATGTGATTGACCTATCACCACAACAGATCAGGTAGCTATAATTTGCCAATAATCCACTGAGGAACGCCATGGTTGGCCCCTTTTTAATGACATCATGCATGGCCACTTGAGCGTCTTGTGGGGAGCAGCGGGCATGCTGTGCTCTTCCAAGCTGTATGGCCCTTTATTTTCCGCTTTCTGCATGAATATGCATGGCTGACGTGTTCGACAGACACCTCGCACGACACGGCTGTGAGCAGTGGAAGGTCTGTTCCACACCGAAGTCAATCCCTCATGTCAGCCTGTGCACGGTGCAGTGTTTTTTGTGTGGAGGCGAACACGTCATATTCCAGCCAAAAGAAGTGTGTTTGTGAAGTAAAAGTCAGTGCCAGAAACACCTTATCAGCACTGTTGCAAATGCACAGATTTTAAAACAGCAGCAGTTTATGTCCTTAATTGCACAACACACAACAACGTAACCAACCATTGCTCTATTAAACCTCCATTTTTATCATGCACATATCACCTCCATGATCTATCAAAGGTTCCAGAAAAATAATTGCATTGGGCTGGAATTATTATTTTTTAAATATATATGCACAATATAATATTGTATTATCATTTTCAGACTAGGTCTTATGAGTACCTGTCAACATGTATTAATACTTATATCCATGTATGGATCCACACTATTTTTTTTCCACATCAAATCATGTAGACTACGACGTCAGCGGCACATTATTTTACCTCTGCTGCCAGTGCCAATAATGTTACCGTGAGAAGCTAGTTCTTTCAACTAGAGATCTGCGAGATCAGACGTCAGTAATACGGCGGCTGCCGCACTGCACAATCACTCCGTGTAAAACTATTATTTTTGTACCACGCGTTGAAGACGCGCTCTGCTGACTTTTGATCATGCAAATACCATGCAGTGCAAATCAATTAGTATAATTGCATGTAAAATACGCTTTGAGTATGCCGAGGAGATGAAAGCGTATAAATAATATACATACACTATCCTGCATTATTCATCCTGTTTGTTAATGTACACAATCTTAATATTTAGGCGTTTTTCAAGCACTGGATCCTGCGCTTCCATACCTTTATACCGAGGTACTATCTGCTAATTGTAGCTGCCTTGATTTGCCTTTAGTTTAGCTATGTCGCTGACCTCTCAAGAGCTTTTATTGATTAAAGGATAGATAATACAGATACAGAGAGCCTCACATTTAGGTTTGTTGAAAATATTTATATTGTTTAAAAAACAACAACAACAACAACAAAAATGGAGGAGGGATTCAGGCACATCAAATCTGAATAAATAGGCTAGACTTTTGGCCAGTACAATTAAAATACACCAGACCAGCTCTTTGTAAAGTACAGAGGCGTAGACACATTTTGCATGCAGCAAGCCGTTTGAAAAATATATGGTGTTCAGCAATTAAATTATATGGACTCTCAGAGTGGGGGCCAGTACCCGTGGACACAGAATCGTGAGCAGTAGTTGCGAGACTCGTATTAGCATCTGGCCCTTTTATGTAAATTTGATGAGAAAGGAGTCATGCATATATGCCCGTGCTGGGGTGTGCTTGCCTAATGTCCTTATTAGAGAGGGCTGAATTAAATATTTATTAAGGGGTGCTAAGGGTTAGGAGTGTGTGAGTGTGTGTGTGTGTGTGTGTGTGTGGGGGGGGGGGGGTTGTCTTGTGTTGAGTGAGGACCTGAGGAGGTGGTGGTGGTGCTGGTGGTGGTGGTGGTGGTGGGGTGGTTCTCCACGAGTGTCTCTCGCTGCCTCGAGGTGCCACCATCTTAAGGCGTTGGCAGTAGTGAGAGTGTGAGGAGGGTAGACCTAAAATGTCCGCTGGCACAGACACGCGCATGCATACGCATTACCGCACCACGCGTTTGTGGTGCAGTACGTGGCCGCGGACACTGGAAGTCGATTATTCAATTACTGTCATCGGCGGCGATGCAAGCTGAGCATTTCATTTGCATGTTTTAACGCCCTCGATTTCTGTCACCTGAGATCGGCTGGTGTTTATCTGTGTAATGTGTGTCGTTTAATGGCGACGGTGTTCTTATATGGCTATCAGAACTAGCTCATTTGCTAATATCCCAATGTTTTTTTAATTAACCTTTTCTTCTTTCCTTTTTTTTTGAACCTCTGGGATTTGCTTTTCCAGAGCGGTTTTAAACAATTAAACAACAAAACAAATCGTTGGGTCATTTTCAGCCTCTTTGTTCATCGGAAAACAAAACATTGTGCGAATCAGGTGAATATTTCCCTGATTGCTCCAGAGTTTTTGAACACCAGATTTTTGAGGGTATGTGGTGCCACACACACACACACACACACACACACACACACACACAGTGACAAAAACTCAGTCAATGTAAATCAGTGATCTCCTGATGTCCATCGTTTTCTTTCTGCTTCCCCCTTTCTTACATACACTGTGGATGACCTCTCCTACCTGTTAATTATCATAAATTGGCTTCGGGAGCAAGCACGTACACACACACACACACACACACTGTTCAGTAAGATACAGCCACAGCTTTAACATTCCCTTTCATCGTCAAGTGCTCCTGAGTCTTTGCATGAAGACCGTGCAGGAAATTATTCAAGATGAGTTGTACCACACAGACACACACACACACACACACACACACACAGACTCTCGCTCTCTCTCTCACACACATATACGTACATATATTTCTGTTTGTTTGTCTGGACGTTGGTTTAAAACCAGTGTGTGACTGTGTGCGTGAGTATAAATACGAGAGCTGGGTGTTCCTGCGTTGTTAGCGCGTTGTCCCTTTTTACATGTATGATCAGCTGTTGTCCATCCTTTACCTCCCCTCCCATTTTCCTCTGATGAGCGGTGCAGGCGTGCTGCCAAAAAAAGTGGGAATAATTAAACGGCTGCATGTTCGAGCCCAGTGTTTGCTAATGGATTGTTACCGGGAGGAAATGAGACAGGCAGCGTGGGGGAGCTGTGTGTCAAAGCAGACCTCGACTTTGAATAATGAAACACTGTACGCCACCTTCCATTGTACAATAATATCTGTGTGGGTGTTCTTTTCCTCCCTTCACCCCGTTCGTCTCTTTCTATAGTGTCTCTGTGACTGTCATATACACGAGTGCCATTTGCATTATGTTTAGCATCCTCTGCATCTGCTGCTGCTTTTAGGAAAGCAGGGGTTGATGCTACTGCATTGGCAGTATCAGTGTAACCCCCCCCCACACACACACACACACACATACACACACATATGCAAGAAGCAGAGCAGTGCTTGCCAGCAGAGGAGGGAGATGGAGGCGCAGGAGGGAGATGGGATGAGACAAGGCACACAAGCCTCAAGGGAATGTAAGTGAAGGTGAAGGGGTGTGTGTGTGTGTGTGTGTGGTTGGGGGGGTTGGGTGGTGGGTTTGGGGGGCTATAGTTCCCCTAAACCCTGCCGTAGGGCGAGAAACACACATTCATGCTCACACACACACATTGATTTGCCACATGTAGAACATTACAATGGGGAGTGTAAGAACATGCCCTAGATAAAGGCTCCCTAAATGTTTTTATTGATTCCTTGCATCTCTCATGAAGTATTTATTCAATGCAAAGACTGTGGTTGTGTGGTTTTCTGCTTTTTTTTTCCTGGTTCAGGTTGGGGAAAAAAGTATTTGACGATCTGAAATATGAAATAAAATTTTGAAAGTAACTCAAGAGAATCGTTTGTGGTTGTGTTATTGATTAGTGTCATGTTCATTCTTGAGTGTGTGTGTGTGTGTGTGTGTGTGCAGGAAAAATCTAATATGAATTTTGAATGTTAGCTAAAAGTACAAATAGTTCTCATTTATTCTCATTTTAGAATAGAGCAGAAGTATTACAAGGTCTGCTCCCAAGGACCTTTAAGTGATCTATGAGGCAGCAGAAGCTTCTAGATGTGACTTGCTATTTGTCTAAAGGTTGTGAAGACATTTGCACAGTTATTTCCAATTTGAATTTCTACAGGCAGACGTAGATTCGGTAAATGCTACCTGTGTTTCCTTTCTTCCACTGCATTATTGTGTGTGTGTGTGTGCGCTTTCCTTTCATTTTAGCGGAAACATGTTAATTGTGATTTGCTATTCAACATATAAAGGTTACTGAGGGGTAAATGTGTTTTTCCCCCCCTTTGCTGCATAGATGGAAAACAGGAGCTGGAGGGGACAGCAAGAAGCAGGAAGTAGAGGTCAACATGGAATCTTTTGGATTTTCTTTCCTCTAGACACAAATGAGGTAAGCTTTAGTTGGTAGACTCAAATGTCTGTGTGTGTGTGTGTGTGTGTGTGTGTGTATGACCTGAATGTGCATGTGTGAAAATGAAAAAAAGTGAAGAAAAAAAAAATCTGTGCAATCCTTTTTTAGGTGTAATTCTTTTTACAGCACAGTTTAGTAGTTTAAATACATCTCACATGAAGAATGTTTTGGTTGAAAATATTCATTTGCACCTCTTTTATGCAAAGGAACTTCTTTACCAGACCATTATTATTATTATTATTATTATTATTATTATTATTATTATTATTATTATTATTATTATTATTATTATTATTATTATTATTATTATTGTGAACCGTGTTTGGATACTGCAGTCCACATGTTTCTGCATTGACAAGGGTTGGTGTTTTCCATATGTGTGTGTGTCTGTGTGTGTGTGTGTGTGTGTGTGTGTGTGTGTGTGTGTGTGTGTGTGTGTGTGTGTGTGTGTGTGTGTTTGCCTGCAGCAAAGTTTAGCCCAGGTGTGTGCTGGATGGAGGCAGAGATGTTAGCAGTGGTCCAGAAAACACAGTAAACAGAATAACAGTGGGTTGAAGGCAGCTCAGGCAAATCCCATGACCCACCCTTTCTCTGTGGTCCAAAGATACCAAAGACCAGAACCACACACACACACACACTCTTGCCATGCAGTATCTGTAATTGCCCTCATTTGCGTCGCGTGTCAGACATCCAGCACTGTCCATTAGACTTCAATCATTATCGCATATGACATTTCATGACACCAGGGAGACACAAACATTTTAATAAGCGGATATTATCGTGCTGTCATGACATAGGGTGTTTACTGTATTAGCTCATAGCCACAGCTGAACTTCCTTCACTTACTATGTTCTTAAATGTGACCTCATTTGTCAAAGTGACATCATGAGCGGGTGGGAGCAAACACACACCATCTGCACACGACACAACACAAAAATGTTGTTGCCATGCTTGGTGATGAGAAACAACACCACATGGCACGTTTCTGTTCCTTCACCTAGTTGAACGAGGGGAACGATCCTGTAGTTCCAATACCAAACTGATATTCACAAGCTGTCTTGACTGAACCAGAGTGAGATAACACCATTCATGTAACCTCCAATCCTTCCCTCATACACTTACCAGCACTAAAACCTAACATAATTTGGTTTTGCAGCTACTATTTATGGTCACACCAGCAGTTTAGCTCTGATTCAATGGGCTTCAGGTACTATTAGAGGCTATCATGCTGTCAGGTTATAGTAGAGAATCCTTAACAGCATAAAAACGGTAAATTAAATACACAAACTGCAAACATTCTCCGAATATGGAAAAAAAATACAGTCTCACCTTGGCTAGACCTTGTTCACTTAGCTAAAAGCCTAGCCGTCAAAGTATGTCAGGGTCAGTGGACCTCTGTATATCTGACTCTGCATTATTTAGTTTGAAAGGTGGTGTGTGTGTGTGTGTTTTTTTTAAAGTAACGGCTAACCCCCATCAGCCAGTGCCTGATGACGGGGTCACAGGATTGAACCGGGAACAGGAAACCAGGTCAACTCTTTGCCAGCAGAGATTGCACTACACAAAAATAAAATAAGCAAAATGTTCTTATTTAAAAATGGAAACTGTTTTTTTTTTTTTTTAAATTGATTCATCTGTCTCTCTGTTTAAAAAAAATCATCTCACAAACTGCTAGTAGTGTGTATGTATTGTTGGACCATTTACTACATATGTATACACTGTTGTGTGTGTACAGTAAAACAACAACATAAAGAACAAACTACACAATGAACAAACAACTGGTGGCACATTAAACGCCAAAGTGCAATTCTTTGATCAGATAGCAAACAATTCTAAATGAAGAGTGAAACCAGGGAGCAAACCAAGGAGGAGAGGCCAGTCCATTATTTATGAAAACACGTGAAGGGGATTTATATACCTTATTCAATGATTTAGCTTCAATGTATAATGTTTCTGCGTTCTGCTTGTCAGGTAATTCCATATTTCATGCTTGGATGTAGTCCTGTGCTATATATTGCAGACATCCATGCCTCTTAGGGAAAGCTCAATGTCCGTTCCCCTCCCAAAACAAAAAACAAAAAAACAACACCAACTAATTTACCTTTCTTTTCATTGGTCGACCAGTAGGTGGGTCGCATACTTACCCCTATATATTTAATTAAAACAGATACAGAAGAAAGTAATAATACTAATACGAATGTGAGCAGTTGTCAGTGAACTGTGTAATAGGACGGCTTGTGGAGGGTTTCCTCCGCATCATCACAGAGCCAGAACAAAGGATATGCATATTGTAAAATCATGCAAATGAATGCAAATTGCTGGCAGCAAGGAACGGCGCAAGAAGGGAGGGGTGTGTGTGTGTGTGTGTGTATGTGGGGGGGGGGG
>CAAKHB010007274.1:12649-30077 GCA_901007665.1 Aeoliscus strigatus
GATATATTAATTGCGGCCTGCTCTCGCTCTCAGTTTGGGCTCTTCGCCGAGGTTAGCACAAGGCCTTTGATGCGATCATTAATCTTATCAATCACATTCAAGACCGTGCTGCAGTCACTGCTCGCATAAAAAAAAAAAATGTATATCTGCTGCGATACGAGCACAGCTGGCAATGCCCCTTTTAAGGGTAAATATTATTTACGACATCCTCACTCGCTCAAGCTTGATTTTTGAGTTGCTTTTTCTTTTTTTCTTCCCACCCCCAATTTCCTCTCAAAAGAAGAGGATATGAAAATTGGAAGGCAGGAATCATAAAGGATGGAAACAAAGGGCGACACACAGCACACACTGAGAAGGACAGGCGAAAGATGAAGCTCATTTTCCTCGGGCACCCAGTGGCGTCTGCATTGCAGATCGCTGAAATCCCCCTCGAATGCATCTCTGGGCTTAAGGGGAGTGGGGTGGAGAAGGATGAACAAGGGATGGGTTTACGCTGTCTCTGCTTTGGTACACTTTGGGTTTTTTTTCCTTTCCCTCCCCCACCGAAATATATTTTCTGTCTGCATCAAATGTCAAGTTAATTTCCTGGGTGCTATGAGGGATGTATCCTCCCCTTCACTACGTGTGGCAGAGAGGTGGATTGTGGCAGGGTGCCGTGCGCGCCGGTGTGTTTGCATGTGTGTCTGTGGGGGCGAATTGGGGAGAGGGAAAAGGGGGCATGGCGAGGCAAAGGGAGAGATGAGAGGTGATGGTGGTGGGGGGGCTTCAGTACAGTATCTATAAATTAGCTGTCTGTGTTGAGCCAGAAAAGTGTTGGAAGTGTGCACGTGCGTGTGCACGTTCACGGTAAGAATATCATACAATTATTAATAGATGCTTTTGTCAGTGTCCCGATGTGCCTGCTCCTATTCACATGTTCAAAAATCTCTTGAAGGCTCATTTGAACTGAATCTCGATGCCCCTGAAATATTAAATTCACAGTAATTGAATACCGCAGTAAAAAAGAAAAAAACTCTCCCAGGTATCTGTCAACAAAATAGCTGTGCGTGTGTTTTTTTTGTGTATTTTGCGCCTTGTGGTCACTAATAACGATGATTGAAGTCCATTACTGATTTCTTGTTGCGATAAACATTTGAGTGTATCAGCCATCTTATAACCTTGTTGCCAGGCAATGGCAGTCGTTGTGTCCCTCTGTCTTCCAAGGTTGGCCAATATATTATTTTTATGTTTCAGGTGCGGTATTTATATCCTGGTGTCTGCTCTTAGATCCATCAAGCTTTAGCTGCTCCTTCAAAATGAACGTCTGTGGTTGAGTGTTGTAATTTGCACCGATGTCCTCTGGCGTCACTGTGTTTATTCCTTCCTTTGTCCAACCACGTATGTGTGACTGTACACATGTACGTTTGGGATGTTGTGCATTTTGTGCTTGCAGATGTCCAGTGTGTGACGGCAAACTGAATATTTTGCGTTGTAAAAGGCCTTTTTTTTTTGCGGAGAAAGGCATTATGCATTTGTCAGTCGTGTTTATGCTGATGTATGCTCCTGCCCCACAAATGTCACATCCCATAACTGAGAAAAATTACACCAGTCCCACCTAATTACACATATTCATGATGCTACTTTGCATAGAGGTGGTAGCATATTTCTGCTAGCGGGTCAGACTGATCCAGTGCATTGCCGTCACAAGCATCCATTTGAAAACCTCTGCGTCCATATTTTTTTTTTTTTTTAATGATCTGAAACTTTTATGGAAAAGAGTTTTCCTTTAGTTCTTACAGTCATTTTGCTATTGCCTCCAGCATGTTCAAACCTTGTGGGGATTTCAAAAAGAGAAATTAGCTTTGTCCTAGATTATCAAGGTCAGGTTGAAAATACATCAGCTTCAACTGATGGGTCTTTAAATGTGTTGTCCTTTATCTCCGTCTCGAGGCTGTGGCCCCGGATCGTCAACGAGAGAGACAAGGGTGCTATTGTTGGGGAAAGAGCGCGAGAGGGAGGGATGGAGTTGACGTGGACGGCGCTGCTGCTTATTGGAACACTTGTGGATCTGACTTGGCCGTGCTGTTGTGAAGGAGAGGTTCCAGGCTGGGCCATTGCTTGGGTAAACAGCGATTGTTTCAGTCCAGGGTTCCCAAACACGGGCGACAATGGCGCCATTGTCCCGCCAGCTCTCATTAAGAGGTGAATCAGAGATGTGGTGAGGAGAAGTGGGGAGGGGAGATGGGTGAAAAAAGGGGCAAAAGAGGGAAGGAGTGTTAAAAGAAAAAGTGTGGGGGGGACTGCAGGAGCGAGTGGGAACCTGACAGGAACAGTGGATGGGCAGGGAGGGGGAGAAAACGCCATGGATGGTGGGAAATGGCAAGATGTGCTCCTCTGATCCTGGTCTTTTTTTTTTTGCTCAACGCTTTCATGGCGTCTTATTTTCCCACCATCCTCCGCCCGTGTCCATATCCTTCTATCTTCTCAGTCATCATCTCTCCCCGGTCTCCTCCTTACATCCTGTCATCTCGTCCTCCCAACCACCTACTCGACTCCTTCCACCTGTCCTTTGTTCCTCTTGCATCGGGGGTGGGTGAGGGACGCTTTGCCTGTCATACCACCTTTACATCACCTTTTCCTTTCCAATGCAGGAAGAAATAAATAAGAAATAAGAAATAAGAGGGAGGGGATCACAGTGCTTCCTGGGAGGGTGATCACAATAGAATACATTATGCTCTTGTTAGCAGAGGCGATCAGTTAGCATGAGACCGACATTGGCACCCTGTATTTTTGGACGTGCACCCTGGCTAAAGCTCTCTTGGGTCAAACAAAATATTTAATTTCATAAGTGAAATGTAAAATATTGGTGAGGTTCGACGGCAGTTAAAACTGATGGCTCAGTGTAAAATGTATGTGTCCTTCATATAGAAACCAAAATGGAAGTGTTTGTGACTGACATTTCCGCAGCAAATTGTCCCTCTGGTCTCATCAGCCACCCAGCAGTTGGCTGAAATTTCTTCATCTGCCTTCCTTCCACATTTTCCGCGTCTTTTTGTGTCATCTAGAGGAATCAGTCAAGATAATGGCAGCACGCTATACTGTGGAAGGAGTCGCTCTGCTTTTACACAAATCACTGTTTGGATGAGACTGTGAACCGGCGTCGGTGATTGAGTAGAACACACATTGTCTGTTGTTTTCACAGGGGAATGTTTCCAGCTGGTAAAAATGCAGAAAATCAAAGGAAACAATAAAGACAGGGTGGGAGAAAGACAACAGGACTGTGTCTGGGAAGAGGAGGGTACCTTTGGATCACCTTGTCTGTGTGTGTGTGTTTTCCTCTGAAAGATGCTGGATTCTGGACATTAAATACAAGTGTTAGTTTACTGTTCTCACAAATTCTTTTTTTTTTGTTTGTTCTCATCCTTGGATACCAGTGCTTTGTCACCTCCCTGACTAAGACACACAAGGCTTGTTCCGGAATCTTCAGTATGTGAGATGCAGCTGGCTTTAATGACTCAATCTAGAAAAGATTTGAACTCAGTGGAGACTTTAGTGGACGTGCTGCAGCTTGACACAACGTTCAGTTCAACTCCATTTTACAGACAAATATCACAAATTGCAATTGTCTCAGTGGACTTTACAGTTCACACAATACAACTTCCTCAATCGGGGGAGAGGAAAAAGGCAGAAACCTCAGGAAGAACCACCGACAGAGGGATTCTGTGTGTCCGTCTCAGTAGGTGTTGAATGTACAGTCTGTCCAAGTAATGCTAAGTACATAAATCATAAGTAATGGTGTTTATAAGAAGCACTTCTCTATAATACATAGATAAATAGAAAACACAGCGCTAGGTACAATGTTCTTCTCAATGTTCAATTTATCTATTCCAACTTTGAGTGCATGTGGAGAAGTGCCTCACCAAATGCTGGGTTGGCGTTGTGACCTTTCAGAAGAAGACGAAATCATATATTTCCCTCATTTCTCCCCTCCCCCCATATATCCTCTTAGCACACTCGAAATTTCCGGGTGCAGGTGCAAAAACGGTTATACATCTTTGGATGTGGAGATATTCAGCGTCTAATGGAAAGGGGTGGGGGACAAAATCCTAACAGGGAGCGAGATGGAGAGCTGCACACGCCGTGTGTTTACGTAAAGTGTCAGTGTTTGAATAAGGTTTGAAAACAACAATTTGATGCTGTGTCACTTATTGTTCCACCGGTGTTGATGAAGTTTAATTTAACCAGTCGATTCACTACTGTTTATTTGCTCCTGACATACCTGGAAATGTGCACATTTTAAATCATACGTGTTTTTTTTTTATCGTCAGTTTGTTTGTTTAGTCCGTCTCTTGTACTCTTTGTGTCTCTTCTGGATCACCCATGCGCCCACACTGCTGGGTCTTCTTTCACACTGCTGACATTTGTGTCCGTGTCCATGGCCTTTATCACCCCTCGCTGGTCTCCCCAAGACAGCCCCACCTCCCCCGAATGACCATTCTTTGCCCATCAAGTCCTCTTCATCAGTGTGTGTCTGTTAGCGTGTGTCTTTGTGTTCCTGTGGCTGTCGTGGATGTGTGTTCAAGCCATGTTCAGATCACTCAGGTTCATACTTGCCTGTGGCCTGTGTGCACAGTGGGAGACCCAGCAGGGTGCGAGCCTCTCTCCCTGGAGGAAGTAGGGTGAGAAAATATCGCCACCATGGGAGGGATGCTGGTGTGTCCACACTGATACGACACACCAGGTTTGTTTGTCTTTTAGCGAAACAACTCCAAAAGTTATCAACAGATTTGAATGAAATGTTCAGTAAATGCTGCTAATGGACCAGGACCAGATGATTAAATGTTGGTGGTGTTCTGGAACCATCTGGATCCAGGAAACTGTTGAAGGATTCTTCCTCATTGTCAGATAGGGACATTTTCAGCATCTGTGTCTAGAACTCCACAATAGCAGCAGTGGACTGTCTCTGTGGTCCAGTGGTTAGTGGGTCTGTCTGTTAACACAAAGGCCGGGGGTTGGCGCCCACTCAGGGATGTTTTGTTTTACTATTGAAATAAAATTAAGAAAAATTGAGTTCAAATTACATGATTTATGTAACAAGGTTGCTAATGATTTTTTAAAAATAACTATTTGAATATATGTGACAAAGACATGTTTTGATAATCAGTGGATTTATTAGAGGAGATCAAATGAATGTAGGATGAAAATATTGGGTGTAACTGACAATATGGTGGAAATGAGCTGCTTGGTGAAGGTCTGAGGGCTTTTCAAGTTTAACATAGTGTTTGAAGAAAATGTAGTTACAGTATACTGTATGCATGCAATGTGCAAAGCATCATTGTTTGTCTTCCCAAATACACACACAGAATGCGGAAACCTAGACATGCTCACCGTCCCTGCAGCCATGGGAATGGAGAACGCTGGGGTTCAAGGTCATTTCAAGTATTCAGCTGCCCCAGGCTCTCAATGCACCAAAACCTTTGCTCACACAAGCACTCAAATGCACCCACAGACAAATGCTCGCACAATATATTGTAGCGAGGCATACAAACACTTCTGCGTTAACATATCCGGCAGCAAAGTGTCTGTCAGGTGAGAGACAGTGCACTTCACTCACATATAAAATCATATGTATAGACACAATCATGCATGCTTGATGCAGTACTTGTTTATGGACGCAAGAAATGAGAGTGACTATCAGACAATATAGCTATTTTTGTCATTTTGACTGTTTTGCAGCTTCATTGTTGATTAGTTCTCAATGTTTTGGTGAGCCGGTACCATTGTTGGCAATGGATTAGATTATTGCTTCTTTCAGAGTAAGGAAATTATAGAGACAGATTTTGTGTAGAGTAAAGGTGAGGAAGAGCGAGAAGGGGGAGCGCGAGCAGCAGCGGTGGGTGTGATTAGCTTCTTTGTTGGAGGTCTGTTGAGCTTCATTGGCTGCAGAGAATAGCTTCCTAATGAACCCAGCCAAGCTTGGACCAAACTTTGTGCTGAAGACAAACTAAGTTATGGTGGTCTCGCGGGGTGCTGGGGCCGAGCCAACTGATATTCAACGCCTGGACATATGGTCCACCCATCAGGGCCTCCCCCAGCCACTTTCTCATGTCCTGGCTTAAATGTGTGTGTGTATGTGTGTGTGCTTGTATATTTCAGATGCGGGCACACGCACTCAAGAACAGTTGAGGGAGAATATACAATATTTGTTAGTCGTTGAAATACATAAACAGAAAAGTAGCAAAGGGAGTGAAGGCAGGCGGCGGGGGCAGAATGAAGGAGAGGCGGGTTGATGCTTACTGAAAGCGACAAGAGGAGAGAGGGCTGCAGGCTTTGTCTTTCCAGCTGACCCCAATACGGAATCTTTTCTGACATGTCCTACAAGACATGGAGTAACTGAGTAAATCAGGCCAAAACTGAGTGAAGTGCTACTGTCGCAACACGCCAACAAATGCAGCGTCGCAGAGAGACCCACCGCATCACCATCATACCTCCGAGAGGAGTCTGAAATCCTTATATGTTTGAAAATATCAAATGTGGAATTTGGTGGAACATGTCGTCAGCAGGTTTAAGTTGAGTCAGGAGAAGACACAGGTGAGCGCGATTGTGGTTTGAGGCTAATTGTTTGGGTCAGGGTGGGAGCGTGGGGACGGGTATCTTTCCTGTCTCACCAACAAGGCTCTTGGTAACTGAGCTGGCGAGGGGGAGAATGGGCCCACTCCAGGGCCACACAGCAGGCTTATTCTACTGGCCAAACTGTCAGCCAGAACAACTTCATTGTGCCAAAATTGGAGTTGAAAGCAAGGCAGAGACTTGCTAGGGGAGGGGGCAATGGGAAGGTGGAGGAGAAACAGTGGAGGATGCTGGGAGGGAAGACAGAGGAGAGACAGGGTCTGTGGGAAACTGGGGGGCTGGAAAAGGAGGGAGTCCCAGAGAACGTGCAGTCTTGGGGATGAAAAGAGTCAGTCGGTGTGAGCTCATTTCACTGAGGAGAGTTCCCATAGACTGTACATGAGGGCCATTAGACAACGCTCGTGGCTGAAATTTAAATGTATTAAAGTGTTGAACTGCTGCACTTCTGTGTTGTAGTATCAGTACTTCCTTTGCCGTACTTTTCTTCACCAAACAGCTAATGTGTGTCTAATTTGTACTCACTCATGTAGTTTATCTTCTAAAACTGTCTCCTTCTCTGTTCATCTTCCAACTTTTTAATTAATTTACACTACTTAGCCGTCGCCCCTGCACCTATGTGGTTTCTCTCTGGGTACTCTGGCTTCCTCCCACCTCCAAAAGCATGCTGAGGTTAATTGGCTACTCTCAATTTTCCATTACAATTCAGTTCCTCGTCGATGTAGGTTCTGATATATCACAGTTGCACAAAAACTGCCACTACAGCGTTTTGTTACTGTGACATAAACAATGTAGAACATGGAGGAGATGGAGAAGTTCTGACTGTTTGTGGATTTTTGTAACAGACAGAGAGAGGAAAGAGTCGGAGCAGTACACGATCGCCACCATGAAACAGCTCTCCTCTGCGGTCTCTCCGTCCGGCTCTGATAACAAACATTCTAAGTGGACAACAAACACACAAACTGGTGCTAGCGGGACAAGATGAATGAATACTTAGGCTTCACATGCACAAGTACAGGCGACTTTGCTGCCAGATTTCCCTGGTTCGATCCCCTGGAGGGGGTCCAGCCGTTGGCTTTGAACTGTGATTTGTATATAGTACAACAGCAAGCGCCTTTTAGAGAAACACTAGACCAGTCTAAATCAGTCCTGCTCTGATTTAGGTTACCGCTCTCCCCTTTGTCTCATCTCTCTTGTCCCGTTTCAAATTCATCCTGCTGCCCTTGGTTACTGTTGCAAAAGAGTAGCGTTTACATAGCCGCTAGAAAGATGAGGAAAGGTTCGTTTCAGTGTGTGTGTTCATGTATGTGAACGTTAAAGTGAAATCCAGTATGTGCATGCATACAAATACGTGCACACACACACACACACACACACATACACACATGCTTGATCCAGTCCGAGCTCTGCAGCTCCCAGAGACTTAACAAAAGGCCTCCTCTATCCATTGTATGAGCAGCGTGTTTCCCAGGAGAGCTTTGGCTCAGTGCAGAGCAGGGCCCTACATCGCTTCCTCCGGACTCGGATGCTCGCTCTGTGGTCCGACAGAGCGCCCTGAAAAGGACTGGCCTAAGAATTTTGACGTGCATGACATATATTTGAGAAAAGAACTAGAAGGGTGTGAAGACGAACAGATACACAAGACACACAGGTGGAAAACAGGCCGTGGCGATGAAGGTGTTCTCAGTGCACTCATATGAAAAAGAATATTCAGGGTGTCATTTTGTTGGCTCCTTGTCTTTACACTAGTCAGTTTTCTTGTCAACCTTGTTCATGAATGTAGATCCACCCAGTGGGTGGGTAGTGATTTCTTGCTGATCTTGACAAGCTCACCCACTGACTGCATACTAATTTCTGCAGAGCCACTGAACCAGCGCGACACAAACACAAATTGCTGCTCTTCATTGTCCATAACAAAGCAGTGTCTGGAGCGGCTGACAGATAGTGTCTGTTTATTGTGGGTCACCATCTTAAGGGAACTTTGTTTGGACTCGTGTGTATGATGTCTTCAGGAATCTGTCCGTATGTCCAGGATAAGACCTAGAAATTAAAAAGCTGTCAGAATAAGGTATCAATGTATTGAGAGTGATGCATCCTTACTTGCTTTGTTTATATTAATCTTGAACTTTCTCTGACAATTTCTAAAGCTGGATAGCGCCAGTGAGGTTGACCATACATCTCAGTTGAGCCACAGAGGCTGACAGTTGAAAACAAACATGGAAGGCTGATACCATCTAATCCGTCGAACACCTTTATAGTCTAAGACCTCGCTATACTCTCCTCCACGCCCGCCCGCAACCGGACTTACTCTCTCCCTCTATGCGCTTTGAGGTAAAAGCTTGAGGCGGAGCGTGAATGCACGCCTTTGTTGTGGTGAAACAGGATTCTACAGCAGGTTGTTTGATCATGTTTTTTTGTTTTTTTTAACTTGAGCCACCACATCAGCTGAGAGGGTCAGACAACAGACTACTTGTCCAGTTTTCATTCTGTCTGACTATTTTTTCCCCCCTTTTCCATCCTCAGGTTGTCTCTTTGACGGGTTAAATCTTGATTCAATTTGAGCTGAGAAGCTTTAATTACGAATAAAAAAGGGCATTCCCATACTTGACATACTTCACGCTAATGCTATGACAAAGAGAGCTTTTAGGCTCATCTCCCTTCCTTTGTTTGTGCTTCTATTACTATGACTATAGTACTATTTCTACTATTATTTCTCTTTAGCACAGCTAGTAAAACAGAAAATATTTATGGAAAATACTGTGTCCATACAAACTCCCTTTTTTGTATTCCTGTCTACAAAATATCAACCTTTGCGTTATCATTGGACCGTGCCCGAGGATTGTTGAATGTTCTTGGCAATGACTTGCACTTCTCGGCCTTTGTTCCTGTTTTGGCATTGTATATTCAATTTATGATCTGTTTGGCCTTCGGTGTGGACAATGTGCATGCTAATATGCTGGCCCCATTATGCTGGGTGTCTTTGTATGTCAGCTTTCTTTCCAAAGAGGTATAGATTAAGAGTTGGGGAAAGGGAGGGCTGTATGTTTTGGAGGGAGATCTTGAAGCACACACACACATGCACCCATCTGCGTCCCTCACACCCATTTCCAGACGTGAGAAACTGTACATTCATTTGCATAAGAATAATTGACACTTCAAATTAGCCTTCCAATCAAAAAGACCCCCTCACCCCCACCCCAGCAAATGTGATGGCAGTGAGCGCTGCCATATTGGAAAGGGAATATGAAAGAAAAGCAAAAGAGAGCGCAGAAGGGGGAAACGTCATAAAGGCTTAACCCTTTCATCCCCTCATCACTGAGTAGAGAATTTGATGTTGTTTTTAGGGGAAGAATGAATAATTTCTGGTCCAAACCAAGGCTTCTTGTGACCTGTGTGGTGGGACAATATTATGTTTCTGACAAATGTTTTACCTTGGAAAGTTTTAAGTGCTGTAACAATGCAACGGGCAGGTTTACACATCTATATTCATTTCAGTGGTGTTGGATGCAGGCCAAGAGAGGGAGTTCTATTAAATAGATAGATAGAGGGGAGGGGGGAGACAGAAAGAGAGAGAGAGAGAGACAGAGAGAGCATGAGGGGGGTTGCCCATATTAAACCATTAAAGCAAGTGCAATGTTGAATTATTGATAATGGCTAATGAAAAGGATCAGTTCAGGATGAACTACAGGCTTAACCATAGCCCCGAGGCTAACACACACACACACACACACACACACACACACACACACACACACTCCAAGGCTCAAAACATCATTCACTTGCCCTGTCCCCCATTTATTTCCTTGTCCCAAACAAAAATTATTACTTCCTTCATTGTCTCCATTTTTCTATAACTCCCCATTCTTAGCCAGATCTGGGTTTTGGGGAGAACAAGGATTCAGTTTGGGGGGAAGGGGTAGAGATTGGGGGATGGGGGGCATCGGCGCCAGCCCCTCTGAAGCGCTCAGCATCCCCCCGCTTATAGCATGGCAGCTGTGTCTGGGGGTATCCATGACAACACTGCTGCATGCCAGGGACATACCACAGCAACGTGGATTGTGGAATTGGGGTGTGTGTAGATCCATTAAGGTCCACATCTCGGTGATTATTATTCCCTCAGTCTGAGCGGGAAACAAGTGCTGCTTTTATCAGTGTCCTGTGAGACAGGCATGTGCAGCAGACACCTTTATTTTAGCTTCTGATTCATGGGCTTAACATGTTCACCGTATACACTGATAAGACGCCTTTCAAAGAAAAATGCCCTTTTGCACATGTTCCGCATTTCATTCTTGCTTGTATATTTTTATACATTTACAGAAATAGAGAGATGCACCTTTACATCCTTTTGGGTCAGAAGTAACTCAAACATCGACTCACACTAGTCACACACACACACACACACACACACACACACAAGAGGTCTCACACAGATCAAGCTTGGTTCTAATAATCCCATATGGGATGGCCTGGATTCTCGCTCTGAAAGTGCTCACATAATGATGCTCTGATCAGCCTCTGTGTGGGTGTGTCGGAGTGAGGATGCAAGGTCCTTTATATGTCATGGGTTATATACTGTTATATATTGTCTACTCGCATGTGCCTATGCACCAGCACACACAGTCAAACTTAGATCCTGTGGGAGTATATATTTTTAACCCTGACAGCCTGTACATTTGCTGAGGGGTTAAAGGGCAGAATGGTGAATCAAGTAAATAATTCACATCAGCTGAAACTCTTTCGATGTAACCTGAAAGAAAGGGGGAGGTACACCAAAGAGATGGACTTGTGAGGTGGCACGCTGGACCGCTGCCCCATTGAACCCATTTCAAGCCTCCTGTGCAAAGCAGAGACAAACACTGTCACCAATCAGCTGGACAGGAGCCCCGTCCTCTTCCAGCCCTTCACAATGCTATTTTTATACATATATGTGTGTATGTGTTTTCCATTTGCATTACCAAAATGTATGTGATTGTGTCATTGTAGGTTGGATGAAGACCCTGCAGACGGTGACCCAGAAACAAACGGAATAACGACTGGAGTCCTCGGGCTAAAGACATCAAGGATATTCAGCAGATCTCAGAGGTGACTGTGCTCTCTCTCCTTTCAAGCATTACTGTTACTGCCCTCTTTTTATGTGGGCTATATTTCACATATTCCCTGCTATGGATCACCAGTCTCTGCATCCTTTTTATCAGAGATTTCTATATAAAAGTGTCTGTGAGACATTTTGACCGACATTGCTTCTGTCAAATGGCTGATTGAAGAAGACACAGGGAGAAATGCTGTGCTAATGAAATCGCCTGACCCACATCCTTTAGTGCTATCCATTTCTCCAAAGACACAGAAAGGGCATTTATACAGGTAAACCATGACTGGTCCCTGACGAGAAAGAAGGGGTTTTCAGGAGGAAGGGGAGCATCCATTATTTACTATACTGGGGTTGCTAGACACTTAGGAGATAATGCATTGCTTCAAGCATACAAAACATAGAGCTTCCTTCGTGCTGGCAAGGCCATTGTTGTGTTTTTTTGAACATGTCAGTTTCCATCCATACTGACAGACAAAAAAGAATATGTCTCCCTAAGGTTCAGCTGCGCACAAGAAATGAGAACGGGATGGTGGAGGGATCTGTTGTTTTTGTGTGTCAATCATCTTTGTGCATGATTCCTATCTGGATGTGTGTGTGTGTGTGTGTGTGTGTGTGTGTGTGTGTGTGTGTGTGTGTGTGTGTGTGTGCACGCACATGTGTGTCTGTCTATTGGCCCCAGTCTGTTTTGTGGAGTATGTGTCCAAGCTTCAAGTCTACTACACGTTTTGTGGCTATATGCAGCGGTGCAATAGGCACGTCCATACTCTCACAGACGTACGACATTCTGTGCAGATCAGCAGCATTCGTTTCCTCTGCATGGAAGAAGTGGAAGCAGCAAAGTGCAATCTGCTGGGAGCCGTTAGCAGTAGGGGAGCAAGTCCCACAACTGTTCTACTTTTTTATGGATGTGACAACCTCAAAGAATAGAATTTTTGAGGGAAGACCACTGCCGAAAAGTACCTGTTCCTGCATTTCCATGGAGTGCATGACAACAATCCATATTTGCAGACATATTTTAGAATAATCAAGTCTTATTCACCCCTGGCATTTGCGAAAGTCAAACTTCTTACAAACTAGATCTACAGAAGAGAACTATGGAAAGGTTCAAACTCATTGACTTGTATTGCACAAGCATTGTACCTTTGCAACCACACACCGATGAACGATGTCAAAGCTGGTGTTGCTGACAGACAAACAGGATGAAATCCAGACAAGAAATTCAACAAAGCTGACTGAGGAATAAATAAAAACAATATTGTTAGTTTGTTTTGCATTACATGCAATGCATTTATATTGCATTTTATTAAATAATCTGAAGTTTGTCTTCTGCTTTGACACAATGCTGTGAACAGGAGTACCACATGCTTCAGAGTTCCCTCTTAAGAGAATTATAAATTAATGACAAAAGATGAATCCAATGCTAGTCACTGGGAACACTCAACAAGGCCCTGGAGCTCACACACTGCGGACATCATCCTTTTGTTGAAGTGAAGTGTCAGCAGAGAAGACAAGGGTGATGCAGAGATAGGCAGATGTAGCTTTGACTAAGATCAGCTGCTGCAGATAGACAGGCAGGCCAGGCAAGCAGCATGTGCCCTTGAGGTGCTGGGAGCAGGCAGGGTGGTACGCTTGACTTGTCTGAATTCACCTCCCTTCATCTTTTGAGTTGGGCTGAGTTTGGCTGTTGATGGCCCAGGGACCCCCTACCAATGCCGATCTGTTGTGTATTGTCAGCCAAACATCAGAGAAATATGTTCAAGGAAGACAGGCTGGTCAAAACATTTTTTTGAAGGGAAAGATACAGAAAAAATGGGTGGTGCAGGGGGTGGGGGGCTTTGCTGACTTATAGCAATATGCAGAAGTTCTGCATTGAATCTCAAAAGCCAGTCCAATCCAAAGATTCCAGGTGCGACGACTTGAAAAGTACAACTACAGTATGTGTACCTACAGGTGCATCTCAAAAGAATATGGAAAAAAAAATCATTTTGAATAATTGTAGCCTATAGCTCTAAATATTACAATATTTTGCATCAGGTTTGAGTAAACCACTAATTATTCCATTTAAATACCATAAATCTCAATTCTGAAACACTGGATTTTGGATTCTTATGAACTGAATGCCATATTTATCAACATGAGAACACTGGAAAAAATTATCTTTTGCATGTATTTGGAACAGAACAGTCCTGCAACTGTAAGTTCACTATGAGCCACCGGGTTGAGACCAGTTCTTGTAACTTAGTATTAAACCACTGTTGTTGTGACGTGCTGTAAAACAGAAAGATCCAACAAACCCACTGTCAGAAACGTTTTGTCCGGATGTTTAAATACCTTACCCACTGTTCTAAAGACTTCAAAAAGATTTGCGCCTCAAAGAGATTTATCAGTGTTTCCCCCTTGTCCTACAAAAGTCAGCCCACGTTGGGTACCCATCGCCAGCTTGCAGTTGTGGATTAGTGATAATATTTGAGACAACCAGGGTCTGCCATTGAACAGGTGGAATCCCCTGCAACTGCTCATGTCGACAGGAGTCAAGGTGCAATGTGACCGTTTGGACCGCTGCAACTTTGCTAAAACAATTCAGTTGCTCCTGGAATCGTTGATTAGGAAAGCATATTCATGGTGTTCTAAAATGTTGTGTAACTCCTTGTCTGCTGTCTGATGCAGACAAAGACATCATACATTGGAAAGAACTGTGCCAGTCAGGCCTCCGTACTGTTGTTCTCAAATGACCTCAGCTGGTCTACAGCATATACATTCATATTGGGCCCAGAACACCTCCCAAGCTTGTCAGCACGTTCTATAGTTTCAGGGAAATGTAATACCATAATGTCTTTCTGGAGGAAAGGAGTGTCAGGTATGGTGGGAGTAATGGAGGAAGGGTTGAAGGTGCAGGTAAACTAGGTAAGGCTGGGTGTAAAGGGGATCCGATAAGGCGTTCCCCAGATCCTCCAGTCGACCATTCTCCTCCATGAGAGAATAATAAGCAGCTGTAACCCTGAGACACTCCCAGGCTTGTGTCCTCAGCTACAAAAACCATCACCAGGCATCTTATCATGTTCTAAGGATATCATGTAAGACAATACATGTGAGAAATGCAGGGGGAACAATGCAAGGGAAGTGCAGTGAGGTTTGAGGGGACTAATGTCACTGACTATTGTTGCGGCCTTTGTTGCCCACAAGTACTCCGAGAACTAACGGCTCACTGAATTCCTCACTGCGGAACTTTGCTTTGAGTTAAGTGCTGTCTGTTTGGCTTTCGAAAAACACACACAAACTGTTCTGAAAGTTTTATAGATGGACAACACATGTTGCTGTATTCTCCTTTAGCCAACTGTCTTAAGGGGCTTTTCCAGTCCAGCACGACTTGACTCGGCATCGCTCTATCCGGCTTTTTTACGTTTCCACTGGCAATTGTACATGGTACCTGGTACTTTTTTTAGTACCACCTCCGTTGAGGTTCCAAGCAAGCTCAACTGGTGCTGGTAAAGTGACGTCACAGAGATTCAACAGCGATTCAATTCTTTATTCCTTGTCGCCTTCTCATTTAACATGGCCGATAATACACGCTGTGTTCCATTAATGAAGTACAGATGTGTTTTGTGATTTTTGTCTGATTAGAACATTTCTTATAAGAGCTGGACGCAGCCGGATAGAGTGATAGAGATAGTGTCGGCGATTGTGTCCTGCTCCATCAGCACCAACAGTCACCATCTCCTCCATGTTCCAGTCACACGTTTATGTGCTTATGTGATAGTAAAAAACGCCTTCCTATCAGTTTCCTGCAGTTGCAGCTGTGACATCAGAACCCACATAAAAGAGCTATTGAATTGTAATGGAACCAAACCGAGTAGAGCCGAGGCGAGGCGAGCTGTATCTGTGTAGTAGAAAACTAGCATAAGGCTATGTCCACATGGAGACGAGTTTAGGGTTATCTGTTTTTCATCCTATGGATGTTTGTGACACCATAGCTCCACCTTTCCCTTCACCTGCATGCGCTAACTCCGCTAACAACAACAACGGTGGATCATCTTGTGCTCGTGGTGCAAAAGCTGCTGAATGTGTGTTTTCTTCATTTTCCCGTGTCAGCATTACAGCGCCACTTACAGGCCTGGCATGTATACTACAGTGTTTTCAGTAGTTTTGTGCAGACACATGCATTTTGATTCAGTGTTTACGGAAAAATGTCTGGACATGGCCTCAAATATTTCTGAAAATGTGTTTTCCAAATTGTTGGGTTATTTGTGTGTTTTCCTGTAGCTGAAATGTATTGAGGAAACATAATGCAACAAATTTACCTTTAAATAAGAGTTCCAATATAGATGTTGGCACACTGACATGTAATCTGGAGAATTGCATGCCCAGTCCAGTTTTCTCCATTTTCTTGCATTATGAAACAGTCTGACTGAACAGGAAACATGACTGAGAGCAAGAAGTAGCTGAGAATCCACAGGTATAAATGTCACAGCAGATCTCAAAAGTCAGAAGAGAAGGCTGATGGAGAAAGCTTGAAAAGCAAGTTAGATCTGAAATTATTACCTGCAGCTTTTCAACTTTGTGACACATTATTAAGACACATGTATCACTCTTCTTAATGCATTGTGGATTTTGTTGGTGAAAAGGGATTCAGTTTAGTTTTTTTTGTCAGAATTAGGGATTCATATTTATAGCAAGGTCACCTGATGTATAAATGTAACAAGTTGTCTGAATCCACAGCTTGTAAGAAGGTCAATGAGGTTGTTGGAGGAGGTTGGGCTCGAAATAATATACTACCAGTGTCAAAAGAGTTGTTAGCTAAGCAGAAAAGCACATAATGCTGCTTTAACAATGTAATTCAGTTTGTCTCCAACTGTTGTACATCTGTGTTGATCATTTTTGTGTTTCTCCTTTTAGGTGTGTCAGCCAGCCGTCTGGATTTCTTCAGGACAAGAGATGCACAACCATCTTCAATGAGATTTCGACCCATACACTGCGTCTATGTGTCTGTGCTTGTTGGAAAATGATTGACTTAAACAAGTTGTTGATCGACATCAGTTTGGTATGTGAGAGGATGTATTTTCAAAATAAGATTCAAGTATTCTACTCGCTGCACTTTTTTTTTTTTTTACAAACATGATTGAGCTTTACTTCTTTAATTCTTGACAGCTAAATAAAAAGGCCTTTTTACTCTTAAAGTGATGTTTTAGTGTTATTTCCTCTTGTGTTCACAGTGCTCTGGCACTCCAGCTAAAGAACAATGAGCTTGACATAACTGGGTCCTCTTTGGTTATGATAAGAGCATGCAGGCTGATAAAAGCCAGCAAGGAGATCAAAGCACTGTGCATCCTGATCAAAATAATTCACCTGACACAATTCAAGTTTATCCAGAAAAAAAAGAGGGAAATATCAGACGGTAAAACCATATTCATATTATGATATGTATGTGCACGAGGATACAGTGGTATTTTATGTCACGCTGACAAGGAGAAGCACATTTTCTTGCAATTTACGATCCCTCAAACTCAATCTAGTAGAAGGATCAAAAGCAGGATGCATATCTTCCTCTGACAAATTGTTTCTTATGAGAACGTCAGCTAATTTCTCCCATTTTCTCTCCATTCATCTTCGTGTGCCTCTCCATTTCCCCTCTCTTTTACCAACGTATTAATTCTCTCTGTCCCTCTCTGAACATTCATTCTCACTACTTTTTTTCCACACTTGCACTGTCTTCATTTCCTTTAGCTGCTTCACTCC
>CAAKHB010007274.1:30323-40826 GCA_901007665.1 Aeoliscus strigatus
CCCCCACTCTCCCCACAGACAGGCAGACGCATCTACAGACACACAAACACATTCACACAAACCTGCAGCCACACTCACACGCACAAACATGTCAAGATTCGTATGGGACAGGAATCCAAGATGATGGCTGCATCTCTTGCGCATTTTTTACACACCATGTTTGCACTGAGTTGTCATATGGGATTGTTCCAGTGTGACAGGCGAGGAGGTGTGTATTCCAGAAGTGTCCGATGATGTTTGTGTGCAGCTTTTGTGATGAGACAAAGGATGCCCTGGAGCCAGAAGTGTGACATCTGCAGGTAACCAGTGAAATAAAAGCATCCTCAACAACAACTTGTATGGGGAGTGCTGAAACAGCTCAGACCTGCATTGGCATCAAGTTGAAGGATGCTACATGAAATCTGTTAGTTGCTTGAGGGCAAGTCGACAACTGTGGCCCTGGTTGTCATGGTGATCATCTGTCTGTAACTAACGTCCATCCCAGTGAAAAACAGAAAGTCAAACCTATAAATTAGCCACACCCATGTTTCGTACCCTGTGTAAGTATTTGATTACTGGCTCGATCCAGAAAAGAAATGTAATTAAAAGTACAATTGGAAGGGGTTTATTGTCATTATACAGCAGATTGTTCAACGGAACTGGAGCACTGCTGCTGTTGGTGCAAGGACAGCAGAGCCAGGGCGGTGTTAGCTCCGGAGGTTGAGCGGTTCATCCAATAACCAGAAGGTCGGCGGTTTGAACCCAAGTCTAAGTTGTGCTGTTGCGTCCTTGGTGAAATCCATGAATGAAGGTTGGGTGGTCCAACTGGCAGCCATGTCTCTGTCAGGTTGTAGGAAGCAACTTGTACAAGCAACGTTTTTACCAGCCTTAGATTCTGGAGATGTCATTTATATGCATACACTTGATACAGTTGATCATTCTGCAATCAGATTTATGACAGGCGACGGGTTCAGTACTCGCCACTGCCAGCTTCATCATAAGAGAAGAGACAAACACTGCATTTTGTTTATTCATAGAGCTCTGTTTAACAAATTACCTGTTTACATGACCTGCTTATGATCCCAAATGTTCGGACAGAGGTAGGAAAATTGGCATCTGGGTATTTTTGCTCCATGTAAACGACATAATCTGCGGACACAGCTTAAAATGAATGTTTTGATTCCTTTTAATCATTTTAAATGTGCATTCTTCTTGCGATCTGAATGTGCATGTATACTTTGCAGTATACCTCTCGTCTGTAATTGTTTTATTGCACAATGTAGCTGTTGTACGCATATTGAAGTGAATTTATTTTGCATTAACTGCTGAGAAAACTGCTGAGAAAAGCACCATATCAAATTGATGTGTTATTATTATTAAAGTAAAGACACAGGAATTATATTTTGTTGGCGTGTTGTCGATTGGATTTAAAGTGAATTGTTTTACCATTGGGTTGTCATTCACATTTAGATCCTCGTCTTTCACAATTGTCACCATGTCAGATTAAACCACCACAACCAGCCATCCTGTGCTCTGAGAGCAGAAACAAAGAGACAACTCCATGTAAGTTAACAAATATGACTGCAGCATCCTACTTCCTGTGCTTAATCCTATTTGTCAATGGGAAAGAACCAGGAAAGTCAAACCAGGCGAGAAAATGCGAAATACTCCGACACTCCTTGTCGGCCTGTCAGGAGTTGCAGTAGTTTTAAATAAGCCTCCTGTTTGAGGCTTAGGCAGCGAGGTGTTTGTCATCCTGTTGACAGACGTGCACTCAGAGAGCCAATGCACCAATGCAAATGTGAATGAATATCTCATTTTCTAGGGTAACCAGATCCGCCCCAAATTGTAATGATTCCATGCTTCCAACATAAAATAAGCTTAGCCTGATAGTATTGCATATGCGTAATCCTGCTAGTGGACAACCAAACAGACAGCATTAAAAACACAACGCCATTGGCCAAGGGAATCATGTTCTCCACAAGCATCACTGAGACATACAGAAACACTTCGACATGTTAAGAAATGATTTACAGATTACATGATGTTGTCTGCAGTTTACTGACTAACAAACATGTCATTGCAATGACGCAACAGATGAAATATACATTGACACACGGCAGTACAAGTATAAATGTGGATGATTGAAATAAAAATGTACATAATTTTACAAGGAACATGCCCTTGAATGCTGCTGCTGAGAGAAAGTTTATAAACTCCACTGAGTTATGTAACTTTATTTCCTCCTCTTTCTTTGTCTCGCTCAGTATTTCAATCGACAGGCAGCATTTTTCTTTTTCCCATACTGTCATATTTTGTACGGGGAACAATCCTCCCCATCCACCCTGAGATCCCCAAAAATGAGTAGTATAGTATGTATAAGTATGGAAACTTCACAGTGGGAAAAATGAAGTGTCACTGAAAGCATCTTGGTGCATGTTATTCATCCGAACATAAAAACTATCATCACCGCTTATTGTTACGCCCTCCAAAATGCAACAATGCCCAGATGCACATATGGAGGCTGTGGCCCACTGGTAGAGCGGGTCGTCCAGTAATCATGTTACCTGTTGGAATACTGGCTCCCCTGAGTCTAAGTGTCCTTGAGGAAGATGCTGTACCCCCCAAATGCTCCACTGATGCTCTGCCTGTTTTACGGGGCAAAACTGTTCGAGTAGCCTGCATGGGACCAGAAGGTGTCGATCTCCAAGACCAGCAGGAAGTATGTGGATGAGTTGGCAGATGGGTTGAGAAGGAGCAACACTTCCCTCCCACACACTCACAGCTGAGGTGTCCTTGAGCATGGCATCCCACCCCAACTGCTCCCTGGCTGCCGTCAAGGACGACAGCGCCCTGTTGCAGTGTTTGCACTGTGAGCTGTATCATTCCACAGCCTGAGTGCTGCTGCAGCGACATGTATGCATACGCAGGACAGTCTTTTTCTGCAGCATGTTAGTCAGAATCAAGACGGAAATGTTTATTCGAAGCTAATACACGTTCTGTATCATGTATGTATAATAACACTATGCAGTGCCTGAGTAGTCTATGTTATTCAGGAACATAACGTACATCAAAATGATATATACGATTCTGTATGCTATGGTATGTTAATATAACAGTACTTATTGTATACTCTAGTATACTATAGGCACTCTATAGCAGTATAATACTAGTATACTATATTATACTAGTATAGACTATTTATTATTTAGTCTTTCATATATATGCATATATAGAATCATATATATCATATATAGATGATTCTATGATGCACACTCCTGCCTATTATGGGTTCATCATATTCCTAAATTACTGATCTGTCATGAACACATTCTATCACTTCTCTGTACTCTGTATCTGTTGTGTTACGATATGAGAGTCCTCTTGTACAAGAGTACGTAAATTACTTTTATTTAAAGTTTTTCATCTGAAAGTCAAGTATTCCCTTGACACTTGCTTGCCCATTTTTATGGGTGTGTAAACGTCTCACATGTCTCCAGAAGTCTATTTCTCAGATGATTTCTTACATTCGTCCATGCTGCAGACGAGTTCAGAAATACCCTGTGGGGTACACGTGTATTGGTTACTGCCATTAATGTCCAAAGGTCCTACATCGTGACACGAGTAATAAAGCCTTGTAGTATCTCCGTGTGTCTCTCTGAGTTGGTGAAATGTTGATGGAGTGTAATCCTGCATTTATTCCTCTCTGACCTACAATGGCCTGAAATCACTGCTGCGACATTCGGAGGTCGCCTCACCGAAGCTGGACGAGGACTGCGGCCGACTGCGACATGTGTCGATGGAAGTTTGCTTACATGTGTGAGTGTGAACATGCGTGCAAATGTGCATGTCTTTCTCTTTGTGCCCAGTCGAGAGTGATTGATTTTGAAGTGCGGAATCTTGACAGAGTGTTCGGCTATCCCAGGAGGCACGAGACCAAGGGGCCGAAACAGAACAAGCAGCCTTCACTTTCATCATCTCCCTCTGTTTTTCTCACTCTCTCTATACCTCTGCCCTCTTTCATTCTCAGTATCCATCCCTCTTTGCAATATAACCCTTCTCATCCCTGCTATTTCCACCCTCTCCCTGATGTCCGTATTGATATGTAACATTGATATCCACTGCATCCACTGTCTTGTGGGTAGAAATCCCTTATGTGGGTCAATAAGAGACAGTCATGCTTTGTAATTTACTTTAAGGGAATTCACAGTTGCTGTATACCACTGAGACATGGGCCGTCTCAGACTCAATGTGAAATGGAAGAGTCTCATGGAACATCACAGATTTTCAATATTCTGTAAATAGAATCGTTTTTTTACACTCTGTTCAATCTTCACTGTCACTTACTGTCCAGAACCATGTGCGTTTACAGTGAATGGAAGGAAAAGTGGAAATAATAAAAATGTGCAGCTACGAATGACTCCATATGTGCATCTTCAAAAGTGTATCATAGCTGAAAATGTATGGAACAATTTTTAGATCAGGGGTGTCAAACATAAATAGTGAGAAATAATAAAATAATTTAAAGAGGAAAAAAAGAATAGAGTAAAAATAATTGCTGGTCCTGTTCCAGTGTTCCAGTAACACCGAGAACCAGAGATAATGGTTCCTCCTCCTTCATAGCTCCACTTTAATTTGTGTGGTGAATTAGTTCAGGTCTGGATCACTGCACACATACAGACATTTATGAACATTTAAAATAATACGAATAATTCCAAGATCTTGACAAGTTGTTTTAATCATACTTTTTTTTCCCAGTTCCATATACATATTCATCAATAGTTTGTACTGAAAATCTGAGGTAGGATATTGTTGAAGGTGATATTCTTCAGGCTGTTAACAGCCCACTGGAGATCAAATTGGTATGAATGTGGCCACTGCACCACAATGAGTTTGACAGCCCTGGTCTAGACTGTTCATAAAGCTATCATGGGTACAAAACAAATGGATAAAGACAAATTCTGTCCTGGAAGGAACACAGCTAAATATGGAAGAAGACGAGAAACTCCCATGGCTGCCATCGGATGCTGAACCCACTCAATTCAACTGTGCAAACTTCAAAATTTGGATTTGAGAGTCTTCAACCTGCACACTGTCACAAGGACTAAGAGAAACAAAAACCGAAGCAATGTTCATCTCTGCTCTGCCATTAGTGATGTCATGTCACCCACTCCTGGGGTTCAGGCTTTGTTTTCCCATCATGCTCTCACTGCCTGCTGGTTGGTTTAAACAAGCACTATTCTCCCACAGCCTTTCAATTATACCATGCCCCGCAGCAGCAACCAGCCCGACTCCACACACACCAAGATGGGGGCAAAGAGAGTGGGCGGCTTCATTTGAATCCGGCGTTTAATGTGTGGTGGTGTTCCTGTTCTTCCGTATTGTCAGTTTTTGGTTTTAACCTCTCATCAGGAGATAGTGTCTATATTGTTCATGCACATCATTCACATTTTCATGGCTTAACAATATTTTCAGGCATGTACAGTTTATTTTATGAGAAAAAAAAACTCTTCCAAAAATGAAAGTCAAAAGAATCAGAGAAAGTCATACATAAAGGAGCGGCTGCAATGTGTCAGGGCCAATGGGGGGAAGTCCCATTTGTCTGTGAACAGTTTGGGATTACCACAAGGATCCGTTCTCGGTCCATTACGGTTCATAGTGTACATTAATGACCTAACAATCTGAAACGATCATCCACTAAAATCTGCCAGTTCCCAGTTCTGAGGTTCTTAATTTGCTTAATTTGTATTAGACCTACACATGATGTATTTGAGGTCCAGATTAAGACCGAAACAATTGCTGTGGTGAACAAAGTCAAGAACCGAGGCGTCATCCCGGACACGAACGGAAAATTTGATCGTCAGATTAAATGCATTTTTAAGAACATCAGACTAAATCTAAACAGTTTTCATTTTACTAGAAGGAAATCTGTCAAGACAAGCTGCACAGCTGTACCTGTATGCTATGACTTTCTTATCATTTGTCACATCATGGTCACAAGCATCCTCAACCACAATAAAACCATCAAACAGGCAATAAAATGCACTGACAAGAACCCTATAAGATGGCATCACTTCCATATTTTAAGAAGTTTTTTTTTTGTATTCTTAAATTATTTCTCAATCATTAAATAATCGTGTGTCACCAGTGTTTTCTGAACTAGCATCAGATGTCAAAGCTCTTGTCCCAAAATACGGGACTTTGCCTACTAAAATGTGAATTTGAGACCAGTAGTAATATTTTAAGAAAGTACTGCAACAATGGCTAAAATGAAAGCAGCAATGATCATGTGACTTTTAACTGTTTGATTGCCTGGTCATGTTGCCTTTGCTTTGTAGCCGATGTATTTAATCTTGATTATTGCTCTATTTTATTGCTGCTATTTCTTTTACTGAATATTGCTTTATTTTATTTTCTCCAATTTTAACGTTAATTCTTTTCATTGTCCAAAAAGCTTTCTGTGGACAAGTGTTACACAGTAGCACACGTGCTAAAACACTCAACAATGCATCTAGTGTGTCCGGTGTGATTGTGATGTCCGTACTACATAAACATTAAATGAATTAAATAAAGATCCTATCCTTTTGCATTAATGTGTCATCACAAAGAGACCGCAGGGGGAATAAATGTTTCAATGGATCGGTACATTCGCAATGCAAAGTACGTCATCAGTGCATCAACACTTCCATACAGTTTGAAATCACTTCACTTTTTTTATCATAAAAGTGGAGACATCACCACTGAGAGAATATGTACAAGGACAGAATATTTGTGAGCATTGCTTCAGGTTATTGTTGACAAAACTGAATAGTTTAATGGCAAAATAGTTGTATGTATACATTCTAACGTCTGTTTGGCTCCAGTCATGTTGTTTTCCATTACAGTTCAGTACCCCCTCGATGTGGGTGCTGATGTCATAGCATCAGCTGCACGAAACGGCTGTGACGTCGTTTCTTACCTGAAGGATGGAGGTTGATTTTGCACTGATTGTTCGCGTTAAAACCCATTTAAACGATTCAGACAAAAAATTGCGCATGATATCACGGGTAGGTGAGATATGTTGTGTGACACCAGTACTATGTGAAATACAACACAAGAATAAAGCTGACAGCTCACGTATAACAAATCAATCTCTAGTATGGTACTTAGTGGAGTACCACAACTCCACTGAAAATTAGTGGAGTCGTGGTAACAAGATCTGTTCGCTTTTAGTCGCTATCATTTGAAATAAACAAAGAAAAACACTGATTAAAAAAATAAATAAACACGGTGGCGAGGTTTCACTGCAGGCTGATCCTGACAGACAGACACAGAAGCATAAATGCAGACATACGACATAGGGTCTGGGTCGGTTCAGAGGCATAAATCCAGCTTTATTGTTGGAAAGTGAAACAAATGTCATTCTGCAGCCGCATGCAGAGATTTTAAAAAGTCTCAGCGATGCACATGCTGCCAAAAGTATCTAAGTTCCAGTGCGTTCCCATTGTCTGGTCGCCCTCTGTCTCACCGTTTCAGCTAGACACAGGTCAAGTTCCTCCATTGAGAGGGTGAGCTCCAGGCTGAAAACCTGCAACCACAATAGCAGGCCGTCTAGACGAGGCCCCACACTCGTGACCCCAGTTAGACCCCGTCTCCCCAAGGGGCGATAATACCTTTGTTTCCATGTTGATAAATTCTGTTTCCTGTTGTACTTGCAGCATAACTAACACTGTGACAGCCAACTTTGAAACTTTGCCGACAGGCATAGATGCATGTGGTAAGTGACTCTGTTCGAAAGGTTAAAAAAAAAAAAAAACACACTTCACAGGACTTCATTATCAAGTTAAAAAACATGGATGCTATTTATTTTGTGTTTAACAACTTCTGAGAACCAGTTTGTTTATATGAAAGTTGGGTCGCTTGAATTCACATAAATATAATTGTTTATATATAATAGTCTGTTCACTGTCACTTATTGTCCAGAAACTTGTGTATTTACAGTGAATGGAATGAAAAGTGGAAATAAAAAGAATATATTATATGTGCAGCTTCAAAAGTATGAAAGTTGTAGTAGTGAAAATTTAACACTTTGGGCTTCAACTTTAACAATATTGCTCTTTAAATTAGCTGTGAATGTTGGGTTTTTACGTTAAGTATATATATATATATATATATATATATATAGCATCATGAAATAATTGTTGTTGTGAATTGGCGCTAGTCTGGACTCCATTAAAAAAAACGACAGCTTTGTTTAAGAATTAATTTTGCTTCGACTGAGTATATTCTGTAACGTCTGATGGGTTGACTTTGGGTCCTCGGTTCCCACACGGTGCCTGCATGTCTAGATTTATTGTTTGGGGGAGCAGTCGGGTGATTTAGGCAGCCATTATCATCTAGTCACACGGTGTAAATTAACATACTGCTTTAGACAGAGTACACAAGAGCAGACCACGTCTGTTCAATGGGCTGCTTATGGCTAGGTGGTATGCTAATCAGTTAGTGTTTGCACATGTACATTTGCACTCCGCTAAGGTACGATGCATCAATATGCAGCCTTATTTCCTGCACGCCAGGCAGATTGTGACCAGAGACGGCTTTTAAGAGGCCGGCTTGTGAACAACAGTAGCTTCAGAAAATGCTCGGTAAACATTCATTTACTGATTAATTCGGTCTGTGTTTGTGAGTTCTCAACATTCACAAAAGAGGAGTGGACAGTGGGTGGGAAAACGGATTTCTACTTCGTCGTCCTCCATTTTCTAACGACGCCGGGCCGGCCCTGGTTATGGGGTTAAAACGTACACACTGACACAAGCACTGCAGGTGCTGCAAACCTTCTCCAATTATTCCCACAGACATCTTGTCCTCGCCACTCCATGTCCCCCACCCCACAGAGAGCCAAGTGTCTGAGTCATCCTCGATTACGGTTTGTATTTATAGACAGTAAGTCAGGACGTGAGTGTGTGTGTCTGTGTGTGTCTGTGTGTGTGTGTGTGTCCCATCTCCTTAACTAGGGCCACCAGCACCTGTCCAGAGACTGCGAGCGACTGTCTGCAGTGACCTCACTCGGGTCCGAGTCAAAAGAAAGTATCCAATGCGTCGGCACTCCCAGCAAAAGACAAATTTCATTATAAGCCCAGGTGAAAGTAAATATGAGCTATTTTCCCTAAACAGCAAAGACACAGTTTCCTGTGAATCCAGGACGTGTAAACGTGTGTAATTGTTGTTGTCTCTCTGGCTTTGTCTGCTTCATGTAATTACTCTACATGCGTGTTTCCAGGTATCCGTGCATGAATAGTTTCTCAGGCTGAGGTATGGAGAGGAAACACACACACATACACAGACACACACATGCACAAACGCGGCGCTGAGGCCTCGGTGCTGTTGATTTTTCTGGAGAGAAAGCGGCGATGAGACGTGCAGCTGCCTGTCTCGCCTGGTTGATTAGGGGACCCTTCTTTTGGGTGCTAAGACGAGGAGGCGTTGAATGCGTTCCCGATGAGAGATGAGGCATATTGCAAACTATATTAAATTACCCTAATTAACAATTTATCCACGATCAGGCAAGCCGTGGGGGTGCTCTGTGGGGAGGCCCAGTGACTATTCATCCCGACAACACCAGGGTCGAAAGGTGCCCCAAGTTCACAGGCTCAGGCCCTTTGTTATGCTAACACCCTATCCCACATCAGCTGCCTGCTCCACGGCAAGACACAAGCACTTCCCTGAGAACTTTCAGCGAGTCGTCGTTCCACTCTTCGCCTTAAAGCACCCCCCCCATACACACACACACACACACACAGACACAGATACAGACACAGACAATCTTATTGTAAGTGGACAAATGGTGAGGCATGTGGCTGTTTGGGATTTGAGGCCGGCGTTATAAAAGATTTATTTTTATTTTGTCTCACTTAAAAAGAAATGTATGGAAAATACATAAAAGAAGTCATAGCTGATATACTGTGGTATTTTTCTTTTTTCATTGCAACTGACTCGTGTGTCTTCAGGGGTTCGTGTTGAAATGAACAAAATGTTTCCGTTTCTCCGTCTCAAGGGACAGACAATCAATACACACTGGCAGACGCGTTGATAAGACATGTACGAGAGGTCAAGAGTCAAATGCTGGTCAAACACCCTTGACCAGAGGTCAGAGTCTTTAGGGTTAAGATGCCATCAATGCACAATCACATATATGTCAATTATTGGCTGATGATGACAATGTTGTTTTCAGTTATTTATGTAGCGGAAACAGGCAAATGATTGTCATTGTGTTTTATATAAATTTTAGATTTTAGGAAAATTCGCTGCATACTAGTATTTGAACCAAAACAATAATTTAAATAATTCTCATGTTTCTAGCCGTTTTTGAATGACGAGGAAATGTATAACTCTGAACACACGCACACACACACACACACACACACACACACACACACACACACACACACACACACACACATTTTCCCTCATATTCATGAGTATATACATGGATCTAAGTCAGATTTGACCTTCCCATTACTTTTATCCACATATGACAGCACTGTG
>CAAKHB010007274.1:42632-66886 GCA_901007665.1 Aeoliscus strigatus
CCCCCCCCCCCCTCCCCAGTAGGAATAAAAGAGGGACGGGATGTTTGTGTTCAAGTGCATACGAATGTCATCAGTTGTAAATCAGCTGGCGGACGATCAGTTGTGTCTATTTTACCGGCCTGAAGATCACCGGATCTCAAATCAATTTAATTTACAGAAATTAGATGGATGTGTTTGGATAAGGCCTGTTGTGTGTGCAACGCAAACGTAATGTAATATTACAGGATCATATCAACAGTGGTTTAAATCAAAAGAAACATTGCAGCAACGGTGAAGTATAATTCATCCCATCAGTTCGAGTTTGGACAGTGTGTTAAAGCAGTTGTGTCTGGACTGTTGACGGATGTGTTGCTATGATGACAAATAAAGCATTTCTGATTCTTCGTTGCCATGCCTCAGAGACGGAGCATCCCACACACTGATTATTCAATATTCAGCTGATTTCTGCCAAATTCATCCACATTTTTGTTCTGCTGAATATTATAATTGTGAATTTCTGTGGCATGTTTTTGTGGTTAACGACCAATCCGGAAGCAACATTTTTGGCAAAAGCCACAACTGCGTTCTATAAAAGAACACTACGCAACAGATAAATTATTCAGTAGTATTTGCATGTGCATTGTAATTTGCATTCTTGTAGATTACAGAGGATGGAGCAGGAGGCACTGCACCAAAGAGAATTACATTCTGAACCATCACTGGTGGGGAGTTGACATGGATTTTTGTTCTGTTTTCCTCCTCTGCTTAGAGCGAGCTATACCGCTGAGATCAGTGACACACATTTCAAACTGCTGTTTGATTAATAAAAGAAGGAAACAATGTATAATGCGCACCCACAAAAAGCCTTGCTATTAAAAATGAATTGTGACATTCAACAGAGTCTACTTGACTGACGAGGCTGAGATTTTTTGCTGTAATATTCTCATCATTTTTATTTATATTTTAAGGAGTGTGAGTTGAAACTCAAAAGAAGCAGTAGGCACGGAAGAGATGTCATATGAATTAAACACTCAGAATGGAGTGTGAAATGCTCGCAGTACACTGAAGATCCTGGCTATTATGTTTCATCTAAAAATAACAAGTCTGACTAAAAAGAACAGACAACACTGAGTAGGAAAAGAAGAAAAACACAACCTCCAGAGAGAGGGAAGTTGAAACGGTCACAGTGATAGCGCTGTGTGTAAGAAGGAACACAGGGAAAGTGTACAGTATGAGACTTCCTTCAATTATAAATGAAAAGGAAATCAGTGTGAATGTGTGAAACAATGCCCCCCCCATCAAAATAATGATAATAATAATACTGAAATTAAACCATATCTCAGCCTCGCTACAACTGCCATTGGATTTTAAGATATTAAACACATGTCTTAATTCTCTTTTGAATATCTCTTGATTTTTTTTTTCCTTGCATGAAAGATTGTACCATTTTAATCTGATGGTAGTCACATAGCTGACATCGTAATTTGTAATCGACCCACTGTAAAGACGTCACATAGGCTGCAGTAGAATGATCATTGGTGTGCAGTGAAGCAGACTGACACAGGTTGGACGCATTCTCACACTCTTCTGTGTTTATCAGGCAATAAGTGGCTCCAATAAACACAATTGTTAATACATATTTTTCTATTATAATTACATTGATTGTGATCTTATATTAATTGGTGAAAAGGGGCCAACCATAGGGAGTGGAATGCCCAAATTCTTTCCCAAATGAAAACTGTAAGTAATTACAATATGTGCTAAAATGTGTATGTAAAAGTGTTAGATGTAAGGAATTTCTTTTCTAAAAACAAAATATTGTTTTGATTGTTTGATCATATGATATAACAACAACAACAACAACAACAACAACAACAATAATAATAATGGTTTGTGAAGTTGATAAAGAGGAAGGGGGAAATCCATGATACCTGAATGATACCTGCACAAACCACAATGTAATGTGACTAGGCAGGAAGGTAACATATTCATTTACTCAAATTAAATAAAATTGTATTCAATTGATTTCTCTTTGGTAGATACATATATTTCGGTGTTAATGCTCTGTCTTTATTGTTTCATCATAATTTTTTGATCACCCATTGCTACACAACATTGTTTGAAAAAGGCGTTTCAATTGATGTTTCACTCTCTTCCGGTCGCGGTGGTCCTAATGTTCGGTCATAGTGCTCCGATCAAATCCTGCACCAAATTACAGGGACGGTATGAATCTTTTGATTTTTTGTGATAACCATAACCACAAAAATATGGTTGATGTCCCCTAAAATATCAATTCAATTCTAATGCGTAGAGTTACAATTTAGGAAATCCTCACCTTTAAATATTATTGAACAGGCAAATCTTTAGACACCTTCTTTCCCTGAGTTTAACGTGACCTCTATTGCAGTTGAAAATACTTGGGAGCGGAGGTTGTATCCATTGATTTTTGACAATGTAACCCATCTCTAGATGGTTGCAGTGGCAGTTTGAATGAAAGTCTCCTTCATTTTGTTTACAACCATCGCAAGAAGGGCTTATGTGCTCCTCGCCGTGTGCTTTCCGACCAGGGGTGCTCAGTGTTGTCGGCGTTAAGTCTGCTTTAGCTGCATTGCATCAACATGGTGAGTATGTGTGAGAGCAACTGGTTTTCGCCTTCAATGGTGAAACACTTAATTAAACTTAGTTGATATTATCTAAAACATTTCATCCTGCACGGTTATATTGCCTGTTTGTTATGTTGTCTTTAAATCAGTCTTCTGGCTGAAGCGCAACGTTAGCTTGGACTACTCGGCTGCAGGTGTTTAGCTAACCGGTGTATTTAGCTAGCAGGCTAGTTGAAGGATGAATCTTCACGTTTATCCTGTGTTATTAGCGTCAGTTATATGCAGTGTTTGTATCCATAGTAGCTGATATGTCAGTACTGAAGCTGATGAGAGGCATACATTTAAAGAACCACTGTCTGTCATATTATTGTATTAGCAGTTAGCATGCTAATCAGCAGGCAGCAGGATGCCTTTGGGAGAAGTCAAGGTGTGTTCACCTACCTGAATCTGCTTGTTTGACCTTAGGTTGACCTCGGACGGACTGTGAATTTGATCTCGGGTAATGCGCTGGTCTTGTAAAAAATAATTCTCATAACACAACTAACAACTGTAAAAAAATAGA
Organism: Aeoliscus strigatus; assembly: GCA_901007665.1. Classification (NCBI taxonomy): domain Eukaryota; kingdom Metazoa; phylum Chordata; class Actinopteri; order Syngnathiformes; family Centriscidae; genus Aeoliscus; species Aeoliscus strigatus. The sequence continues at coordinate 45,777 of CAAKHB010007274.1, forward strand.
CAGAATTACAGAGGGAAGGACAGAATATTATATGTCACAGTATTCAACAATCCATTAGGTTGAAAATGAAAAACATACAGGACAACTAATGAAGCTATTCACAGACACACGATTTTGTCATGAAAAGTGACATGACAACCAGACCCAAGTTGAGCATGTCACAATATTTTTGTTTTCCAGCCTAGTTTTAGTTTAAAACGATTGAAAGTGATAGCTAGCTATTTGACTCTGTACAATTTTATTTTATTTTTTTATTCAAATCCATACATCATTATCCTTATGTGACTGGCTTGTCCACAAATCACAAGCTTGCACATGTGCTAACCAAGCAAAGGACAACCCAAAACATTAGGATTCCACCCCTCAGCAACAGAAAGTAGTCACAACATGCAGCCACAGAATGAAACTGACAAGAGATAATGTTGTAAGTTAACTACCTACATTGCAAGTTATGACTTCAGAATTCAGATACAGTCAGAACACCCCATTAATAAGGTACAATGTCTTAGTTTTTGGTGTATCAAAATGAAACACACAGCAAACCTCTTCCAGCATTTAAAGAAGCGCCACATTCAGTGTATGGCCAGATATTTTCAGGAAAGTGTATTACAACCTTAATTATGAAGAGCATGATAAAAGAAGAATTTGTAGTCATTGTTTTGTGTTAAAATTTCCATGCTGATTAAAATGTACACTTGTTGCCTTTTCCCCATGCATGCTTTATATCTGTTAGTTATTGAAGTTTAGCTTGACTTGGGGGAAACAAAATAAACAAAATCAAATCACAATATATGGCAGAGAAACTGCATGTAAATGTTTCCCTCAAAACGTTCAGCCCTGACAAAATCACTGTGTGTCGTACATAAGATGGGGAAAGCATGGATCAATAAGATGTCAAAAAGTTAGTGTCATGGACAAAGTAGTAGAGCTTCTGTGCATGGTGCTTATCGCTGCAGCTCCTGCTGCACACCCCCTGGAGATTTTATTTGGTTGTTCAGGGAAGGGGGCAAGCAGAGTGAGCTTGATAAGACAGCCCATGCTGGCTCAATTTCCCCCAGGCCCGAGTAACGGTCAGCACCAACCAAACCGAAAATGTGTACTTTTGACCTACATAGCATGAGCCTGTCTTGAGTCACAGATGTGTTTGGGCCAAGGATAATTGATAAGTTATTGGCACCCTCACCCCCCCTCTGTGACTCCAGAAGAGGTATTGACTTCAGGTTTTGGAGCTTACACCATGCTGGGTGACACAGGAAATCCCTGCGACCAATCCAAAATCTAGGTCTATTGCACAGGTCTGACTTGTGTAGGTGTTATTCACATCCTCCTTTTGCTGGCTGACAACATAAAACACACAGCTAGGGTCACTTTTTATACATCAGCTCAGCTATGTTTAAATGTTATAACTGACACAGTCACAACAGCAGCTGTGCGGTGATTTTGTTTAAACTTGTATAGATGTTTGATATAGAACCGACAAATGAAGCAAACATATATGGACATTCTGACTCCCAAAATATCCACCTTGGCTCACCCTGTGGAGGAGGTGGATAAAGGATGGACAACTGTTCAAAGACAGTCTGGAAGGTGTCTCATACTATTTCTACTGTTGGCTTTCTCAAAAAAAAATCAAATTAGAGAAAAAAAAAGGAACCTGCAGAATATTTTTCACTGCTAGGGTTTGTCTGGAAAGTTCGACAGAGTTGTTACAGACGACAGATGACACTACTGAAGGTTTATTTAAACCTGTTTCCAGTTCCACTCAACTAATGTTTACGTATTTCTCCTCGGTCATTGCTGCAGCCCTGCAGTTATTTCAGAGACGTTAGGTGCAGGACGATGCGTTCCACTTTCTGCAGATGTCGGTAACTCGCTGTGACATAATGTCTGGGTAAAAAAAACGAGTTGTTTGTGTTCACAACATAGTTAGGAAAAAGGCCTTTCTTGTGCTAGCTGATAAACAACACATTACTCTGCATTCCAGGCGCAAACTTACCCGGTGGTAAGAAATAAAGCACTGCTCAGTCTGTGAATGAGGAATTGAAATGGACAAAAAAAGACAACAAAAACAGGAAAAACACAGTTTATACTGACGGCTAATGTGGCGTGCCGCCATCTTGGATTCTGACCAGGGGTTCTCTGAGTTGGACCGTGGGCTTAGTTAGATTTTCCTGTTCAGGAGGGTGTTCTATTTGGGAATTTCTGTCCGCAGCCCAGAAAACAACTAAAATTCTGACTCTTGACTGCAAGTGGGACTCAGCGTAATCCTACTACCAGTCAGACAATCTCACCCTGAGCTAATGACGTCAGCGTCAGATAGTGGGAGTCGATTGAAAGGGTTTTGCACTGGCTCTTGCGATCAGAAACTGTATCTTTTCACAAACTAGAAACTCGAGCCAAACGTGAGTAGAAAACACTGGTAAAGACACAGTTGGCAGGACCGTGACTAAGGTGGAGTGGTGCTCAGCCTTTTCGATATCTGAAGGTGATTTTTTTGTGTCCAGGTTTAGTGAAGGCATAGCAAGAAAGTTATGGAACAAAACAAAACCTTTTGCATAATAATTGTATTGAGTTGAACAGATTGTGCTTGAGTACTTTTATTTAACACCATGTTAGAACATCACTTTAGCGACCATGAGAACTACACACAGTCTATTTCAGTGACATGGCGTTTTCTTATTTGCTTTATATGCAGATTTTTTTATTAAATATCTCATCACAAATAAATTGTCTCCACTGTATTTCATTAATTAATCCATTTAATTGTTGATGATGACAGATATCAGATATTGCTGGTCAGTCTTACTGTGTCTCTTCTAGTGTTGTCTGTTAGCATCATAAGAGTACGTGCATTGAACATATTAAAAGGGGTTTAAATGACAATAAAACTGGGGAAATCATTTTGAACATGATCTATTAATGTGAAATGTAAAAACAGTTTTGTTTTTTCAGTGGTAAAGTGTCAAGCTCATCAACCTGGAGTTGTGGACTATTGCAGTTTAATAGTTTCAATAGTGTTTTTTTGGTAGTTTTCCCACTACGATTGTGGCTCTCAGGGCAGAGGATAAAACACTTTATGGAAACTTGTGTTACAACAGCACAGTAGTAGTATTTAGAAGAGTACGAAGCTTGTTAGAAGAAAAAAGGGAAGCATGCAGTAGTTCAGATGGTATTTTGGGGGCTAATTAGTTTGGTAATTGGTTCTTTATGTAATTAATGATGGCAGTGTGACTCCAGTGATCGTTCTGATTTCAAAAAGAGGAAGGCCAACTTGTCGACTTTATCCCACAGTGAATGGATAAAAGCTCAGCGTGACAGGAATGTGTCTGGGCTCTTCAGCCTAAGTGAATATTGATTGGCGTGTGCTGGGCGGATATTGACACTGTGTTGATGTGTATGTACAGTGGGGAAAAACATGTGGCTTCAGTAGTCTGGGGATCTAGAAATCACCTGTGCATGAGATGGAGGAAGCGCAGTGTAGGTTGGGGGCGTGGCCTCCAAACACCAGCAGGTAGGGGGTGTGGCCTAAGTGCACCTGCACTCAGCGGTGTGCTGTGTCCTTCAGGAATAGCGTTGATATTATATAATCAGTCAATATATAAGTGTACTTGCATGAAATCTGGTTGTTTTAGTCAAGATATATAAATATATTTCACCTATCTGTAAAATCCCTGGCCAACCTTCAGTTTTGTAAATTCCAGGTCTATTCCCATAATTTCCGACAAATTCACCCAATTTTACAGCCCTCACCTTTTGTATTACTCATTCATCGTATTTGAGAGAATATGAATTCAGAATTCATCGACCCTGCTGGGGAGCTCGATTTTTAACGTTTTGGGGATTTCAGGGTTTTTTAAAGGTAATAACTCCTTTTGGAAAGGGAACAACACCACCATGTTATGTCAGGAGTAAGATAAAAACATACAGTAGATCATCATTAGCCTCTAACCTTGATGTCACTGAGAGAAATCACTTACATACGGATCAAAGTGAAACAAAAATGAGGTGTCAGGATGTCTGGTATTTTAAAAAGTACTGTCCATAAGTCGGCTTGTTACACCCCCCATTCCGGTTTTGAAGCCCACACGATAACAAGTGAATAAATAAACAAGGAAGTAAAGAACAGACATTATAACCAAAGGTTGATGTGTGAAGACACTAGAAAGTCCGACAACATAAATAGCCCTTAACTCGTTTTATATGTGTAATGTATCAATTTGAGCATCATGAGATAACTGTTGTTGGGATTTGTCTCTGTACAAATAAAATCTGACCTGACTCACAGAATTCATTAGCACGATATTTGACGATTTCATGATGTCAGAAGACGTTCTGTGACTGTTGTGTAAACTGTAGTTCATACATCTGAATGCTTTTAATTCATGTGAAATTACAGTTTCTGTGCGTTGCCTCTGTTCTGTTTCTTCCAGGGTGTGATCGGTGTGCAGCTGGTGGTAACCATGGTAATGGCCAGTGTAATTCAAAAAATCATACCTCATTATTCTTTCGCGAGGTGGCTACTCTGCAGTGGCAGGTAATTTAGGTTTCTGAACATGCTTTTTCACACAGTGCCACAATGACATTTCTTTTAGTTTACATCTGAACATTTCATTTCAAAACGAGTCCAGAACAATGGAGATCAAAGTGTTCGCCTGACTATTTTTAATCAGTTTGGCTCAGAGGAGACGAATGTACAAGGGACAAGGGACATCAAAATATTGGAATGACCCAAGATGAGGTATAAATATGAAGTGGCCACTTTATTTCCTCTAATTAGTGCCACATGTTTTGCAGTAAACAGCTTCTTGGAACGTATTTAATAATTAATTTTGTTTTTCTTTTCAGGGCATGATTGAACTGAAAACTTTTGACTTTAGCAGAAGGCAGAGAGTATGTCTTCTAATTAATATTCCCATAATATCCAAATATACAAGGAGAGACCAATCTGTGCTCTGTCCTCCTCTGAGGCACTGAACTTCCTATGATGCTCAAAGAAAAACAAGTTAAGGATGCTGCCTGTCATGATGAAAATGATGCTCTTGAATTTTTTATTTATTTTTTTTATTTTTTCGGGTGCAGTCCTTCAGAAGCACTAACCTTGCTGTTGTAAAGCCTCTCACAAGGACTTCATGGATGTATCAGAGAATTTGAGTCATTTAAGAGCATTTACCAGTGTAACTTTAATATTCTCATTTGAAGGAGAAATATGAAAGCTATTAATAGTAAGTGAGGTTTAAAAGGCATAGAAGGAACACACAATGGATTGGAGGCTCTTCTTTATAGTCTCTTGTTTAAGCCCACCCCCTTTCCTGACCTCAGTAAACGTAGTAAATGTTAGATGTAGTGGTGGGTTTTTTTGTCTGTGGCTGATTCCACACCTCTTTTCTTGTCTTTGTTCCCAGTCTGCGGTGGTATCAGCACCCTACGGAAGATGAGTTGAGGAGCTTAGCTGGGAAACAAAAAGGACAGAAGAGGAAAGACAGGTGTGTGTATGTGAGCACAGGGCTGCTCGGGTTGGGTTGGGTCGGGTCAGAGGACACGTCCTTCGTCAGTGTTAATTTATAACAAAAATATTAGTCAACAAACCTTTTACACGCACAAAAACTAACTGACGAAATATAACACTTTGGTCAACAAATTCAAATGAGATGGAAATGACGAATGGAGAAGAGATCCAATCAGAACTGCTCTTTTTGTATTGAAGACATCCAATCAGAGTGAATCCTTTGAGGGTAGGTGCACCCTTTGCATATTCAAAACTTAATATCGTTCCATAACAGACTGATTTCCAATGACCGGGTATTCTGATTAAAAGTCTTAGTTTAGATACTTAGTCGACTAAAACAAGACTAGATTTAGGATGACTAAAATAAGACTAAAACTAAATAGTGTGTTATTCAAAAGATGAAGACTAAATCCTAATTTACTGTCAAAATGACTACTGCCCTTGGTATGGGAGGAAGGAGGTGATGATGTGGATGAAGTTATGTTTGTTTATAAGTTTGTTTTTTGTTGTTATGCTCAGCCAATGGGATGTTGATGCTTTTAGAGTATAAGCAGATGAGAGGGATTCTGGTAATATTCTCTAAAATGGTCAGGTGAGTGTTAAATATATATATATATATATATATAGAGAGAGAGAGAGAGAGACAGTTTGTACTTTACGATGAAGACCACAGTTTTTCAGTATTTTGAACATCAGTTGTGTTTAATGTGTGAATGTATTCCATGTACTCAGTGTGATTTTTAATTAAAGTCAGGACCTAAAGTTAATCCGTACTGTTCCACATGGTGTCCAGCCTCTGTCACAGGAGGGAGGGGGCAGTAGAATAGTCCTTTCTCAGTGTTCTCCAGTAATCCCTTCAAGAAAAAGATGGATCGCTGTCTTTTTGCCAGCTCGTGCCTTGCAGCTCCGTTCCTTTTGTTCTCCATCAAACTCCCTCAGTCAGGGGCGAAGCTGAGCCCTTTTCTCCCTGTCAGGTGCTTTTGGAGATGAAATCTGTCCAGGACATGTATGGCCCTAGAGTCCAACCGTGTCGTACCGTGGTATTGTCCTGTGAATCCAGTGTGCTCAGGGCTGAACAAACAAGCCCCAGAAGTTAGGAGGCCCATCAGACAGTTGAAAGAAAGGCTGTCTGTTCACCTGCTGATAGTCCCTCCCCCTTTGATCACACCCCAGTCCAGTAGTAGGAGGAATCAAAGTGCAGCCGTTTTACAGACACCAAGAAAAACTCCAGCAGCAAGTGTGCTTATATCTGAGTTACTGCAAATTCATTTGACTTTTCTCACCTGTGAAGAAATTGGAGATGAGGGCAAATTTATTTGTGTAACAGACTGCATACACCAGGTAACTCAGAGTGCTTTACAGAAGCAGATTACATTGACAACATAAAAGAAAATGCATTTAAAGAAAAAAAATTAAAAAGACAGCTTCTAAAGAGAATAAAATGCAAAAATATAAGTTAATTAAAACATATAATTCGACGGCATATATGATCACAACAGAACAGATAACACAGGAGAATGAAAGCTACGGTCCAGTGCAAGATATTGAGAAAAACATTATTATAAATGGGAAAATACAAGTGAAAACGAACAACAGTAAAATTCTACAGCCGTTCCAACAACCTGTCAATGACTCGTAGGAAATGGTGAATTATCAGTTCGTCAGGTAGATGCACAGGTCAAGGGTCACGACACGGTACGACGCCGTCTGTATTTCAGCCTGTTGTGTAACTCTGTTGCATTAGCTTTGCGTCTTCTCCTTTGTTTGATGCTAACATGGTTTCCTGCTCCGTTCCCCTTTGACCCAGGAAGTACAACGGTCACATAGACAACAAGCCGCTCACAGTCCCCAAGGACATCGACTTACAGCTGGAGACGAAGTGCATCACCGAAGTCGACACGTTAGGTATACCTGGTCCACACTGGAATATGTGCTCAGTGAAGAGAACTGAATCTCTGTTTTATGCCCCCAGCATTGCACTACTTCCCCGAGTTCCAGTGGTTGGTGGACTTCACAGTCGCAGCCACTGTGGTGTATCTGATAACAGAACTGTACTACAGCGTGGCTCAGCCTTCAGGGGAGATGAACATCAGCGTGGTCTGGTGCCTGCTCGTGCTCGCCTTTGTCATGTATCCTCCAGTCAGCCTCTTTGTCAACTGTTCCTTTGCTGTAACTCCTCATTTCACGTTCCCTGCACTTCCATTTGCATTCTTTTTAATAACCACCTTCTCATCTGTCATCGTTTAACAAACAGTTGTCTGTTGGAGGGACCAAATGATTTGGCCTAGGTTGCTCGGCTGCAGCAGCAGTGCTCCAGGAAGCTCCTAGTGGTTGACTGCCGAGACCTTTATGTTCCCCAGCTACCTGCTATTTTGCTGGGCTGAATGATGGTTTAATAATATGCATTATCCTCGCCGCCAACCGCAGGAATCAATCTGTGCAGTGCTCCCGGTCAACCCCAGCTTGCCGTGGTCAGGCGGTGTGTCATTCCCTGCCTACGTTGCAGATTGGAGGCCCAATTTTCCCAGCGCAACAAGCAGATACGGTTGGGGGAGGGAGAAAGGGAGGGAGGGAGGGAGGGACAGGGGTGACTGAAGATGAGGGAACACGGTTGAATATATGCGTTAATGGGACTCTTGATTTCAGTTTTCCTCTTTCAGCCGTGATGAGCATGTTGAAGAATCTTCTGATGACGCTCATGGAGAACTTGTGGGTGTGAAGGCCCCCGTTTGTTCCCTATGTTTACTAAAACATACATATATGAATGGAAAACACAGGAGTATATCGCCGATCCTCAGCTCAAACTTTATTTATACATTTAAAAAAGAAAAGACATTTACCAAAGTACTGTACATCAGAAGGCAAACAGTATAACATAGTCCAAACAAAAACAAAGAGAGCAACACAACACAGCAAACACACAAACTAGAGGACCATCAGATGGAGAAGATTTCAAAACCTTATTCAGCTGTCGCCGGAGTAAGAAGATGACATTGGTTTAAATAACATGCTTATAACAGACTAAAAAAAGGCCCATGGCTGCTGAGCAGAGCTCATTTTCTCTAAAAGGAATCAGCTGATCATTGGATCACCACACGTCTTGTCCTCGTGGTTAAGTGGGCCTGTTTTCCCTGAACCTGTGAAATAATGAAAATGCAAAGCATATTTTTCATGCCGGTCTGCCTGTGGAGTTGTTTTTCCTTGACTGCGTCTTCAGTAAGACCCTTTTCTCTCTAACGGCTCACTACTTCAAGCTGGAGGAAGGAGGCGAGCGCTCACTCTGCATCACTTTTGCTTTCTTCTTTTTTGTCAAAGCCATGGCCATTCTCATAGTCACTGAAAACTACCTGGAGTTTGGCCTGGAGACTGGTAAGTTCTGCTCATCCCTCTGTGGCAGTAACCACACTCACTGAATCAGTCAATCTTTTTTTGTTTTTTTTCTTTTTCAGGTTTTGCTAACTTCTCTGACGGTGCTCTTCAGTTTCTGGAGCGTCAGGGTTTAGAGTCCCAGTATGTATATTTTTAATGTTGTTTCCTGTTGGATGTAGTGGCTTTCTACAGAAGAGGATTAGGGCCACATTCTGAGAATTTTTAAGTCGAAAGTTTACATTTTTACAAGTTGATCTCATCCCAGTTTTTTCTTTCAGAATTAGAAGAATTTGTATTGTTTTTTTTGTTTTTATTTTATTTGTCGACAACAGATAAATACAACATTCATTTTTCAACATTAGCATCACTGAGATAATGCATATATTTAGTTTCAGTGCTGTTATATGACACTTGCATGCAAAGATTTTGTCCCCATAGTGTCAAAGACTAATTTATTTTTGCACTTTCATTATTCATTTTCAATTTTACATTTTTATTTTTCATTTTTTTAAATTGTATTACTGTGTACTTACAGTGTAGAAGGTTCAGTGTAAAAGATGACTTATACATTTTTAAGTTAACATGCTACACTCTTAAGTACACACCCATACCCTGCAGCCTGGGTGGGCTCATGGGGGTTTGGGTGCCTTGCTCGAGGGCACCTGGGCAGTCAAGCCAAGTCTCTACCACCCCAGTCTGTGGCCCTAATGCTCTTCGCTAATTTTCCTCCTTTTTTGAAGACAGACAGAATCACACTTCCATGCCACTGTTTTCTCTCTCCCAGGGGGCCCATATCCAAACTCACCTTCAAGCTGATCCTGGCTCTTCTGTGTTCACTGATCGGGGCCTTTTTAACATTTCCTGGTCTCCGACTGGCCCAGATGCATCTGGATGCCCTCAATTTGACCAGCGCCAAATTCACACAGTGAGCCAGTCGTCTGGTTTTCATCCTATGCTTTTCATACTTGTCTTATTAAGTTATAAAGATTGAGATGCTAGAAAGTCCTAGCAGCCTGATCACAGTGCTAAAGATAGACTGTTTCCTGGAGGTCAAAGTGCCGTGTCTCTTCCTAATAACAGTTTGTTAGAATCTGGTGTGTCAGATTCCCTCCTATGGGCTCTTTAGTTTAAATAAACTGTAATGTCATCTCCGTCTCTCACACGTGTAACATTCATTCAACTTGATGTTCGCGTCCCGTCTTCTCTAGGACTCTGCTTCACATCAATTTCCTGTCCCCTCTCATCATGGTCCTCCTGTGGGTGAGGCCCATCACCAAGGACTACATCCTGAACCCCACTCTGGGAAAAGAGAGCGTGCCTTTGTAAGTAAAAGTAAAACTCTGTTTGTTTTCTTCTTGTATTCATTATTTAAACGTTTCAATTTCTGACATGCCCTGCAGTCGTTGTCGGGATCGGCTCGTCACCTGGAAACACAAACGTCTCCAGCACCATTCAGATATATTGTATTTTCAGTAGCTGTGATGCGAATTAATTCAACGACAGTGATTCACCGAGAGAATAAAAGTGTGGAATTGTGCTTGAAAAAGAAAGTAAACAAAGCAACAGCAGCTGTGAAAATTTAATTTTGATTCAATATTTGTAACATCACAGTTACAACTGTCTCCATGGGCCCTCTGTCCTTAAACCCCACAATCAGGGAGGGAGGGGGGACTCAACTCAACTCATGATCTCTGTGTTAATGTGTAAATGTGTAATTGTGCAGAAGATGTCAGGGTGTGAAAAGCATTAACTCATTTGTTGGCTGCTGTTTCTCTTTGCTGCTTCTTTCTGAGTCCTCTCATGTGTTTGAACCTACAAGACAGATTAAGACTTTTAATCGTATTTCCCCCCTCTTGTATTTATTTATTTTTTCCCTCTGAGTTGTGCATGATGTCTTGACTATCCTCCCGTCTTACCTCCGTCTACCGTCCAGATGATGGAGCGGCCACTGCTGTCATCCCTTCATCCCTCCTCTTTGACTCGCCACTTTCTTCCTATTAATATCAGGATGGCTGAGCAGACGTATGATACATTGCGGTTATGGACCATCATACTGATGTGTGTGCTCCGGCTCGCTATGATGAGACATCATTTGCAGGCCTATCTCAACCTGGCTCAGAAGGGCGTAGAGCAGATGAAGAAGGAGGTGGGACGAATAAGCACCGTGGACCTGCAGAAGATGGTGATTACAAATGCTGTTCTTCATTCCACCCTTTTCGGTCTAAATGTACAACTGTTTGTCGACAGGGGTGGCGGGGATAAACGGAAAAATAACAGTTTGGATTTAGCCAGTTTCCCTTTTATTCAAAGCCAATGTGGACACGTTGGAGAGCCAGTGAATGGATTAACCAGCAAACCACAAAACCACATCATCTATGCGCACAACATGAATTATGCAGCTTCATCTCCCATCGCATCATTTATGAATGCAACGGCTTCGGACCGGCCCCGCGTCTTTTTGGGGATGTTGTGTTTTAGCTTGTCGACTTGCTCCAGACCGTATCTGGCCGGAGGAAGTGATTGAATGTTTTTGTCGAAAAAACGAGCAATTCTTTTAAACGCTGCAGTGTGATGGACACACACAGTCAGTTGACCAACGCTGACCGACTGTTCAAACTATTTTTGTGGAGGAGATGGTAAAGCTGTGACTGACTAGTCATTAGATGACTTGTTTTCTTCAATTTCTTGTTCATGTTAATACCTGGTGCCATTAAAGCTCCATTTGTTTGGACAAACATAATGATAGCAAGAAATATATAAAACATATAAAAAAAAGCTTGAAAAAATAATTTGCGTATTGCATTCACTTACAAATAAAAATAAAAAAAGGTGTATTATTTTGTATTTTAATTTAATTAGTATTTCTTTATTAGTATTTTTTTCTGTTTTTCAGGATGATTTCCTTCTGCTTTACTGTTTTTTTTTTGTTTTTTGTTTTTTTTTTTAAGTTAAGAGCAACATCATTACTTTCTTGAGAGGTCGATGTAATGGAAGCAACCATGACCCGCTGGTTTAGTTCAATCCTAAATAACTTTGTTGTGGGTCTGAGACTGTGGGAGATTATCATATAGATGATGTTATCATTATTTATCCACTTTACGCAGGCACCTGAAGACTTTGGGTTTGTTCAGATGAAATACTCATTAAGATCTGCTGGACATTGCCATGTTTTCATGGAAGGCTCCATGGATACAAGATGATGCCTCTGAAAGTCAGGAGAAGATTAGGAGACTGAAGCTGGAAAAAATGACCACGAAAACCAGAAAAAAATACCACCAAAAAACAAAAAATACCACAAAAAACACAGTATTAAAATTAATAATAATAATAATAATATTCTAGTAATAAAAACAGGGAAAACACAACAAACTGCCACAAAAAAAAGGAAAAAAATGACCACAGAAAAAATAGTCAATAAAACAGACTTTTGACTTTGTCATGTGTTGGCCTTTAGCCTTCTGTAGTTTTCGTATCCCTGTTGCTGTTCTCATGCCTGTTTTTCTTCCATTCCCCAGGTTGCTCGTGTTTTTTACTACTTGTGTGTAATCGCACTACAGTATGTGGCACCGCTGGTGATGTTACTACATACAACTCTGCTGCTAAAAACCTTAGGTGAGTCACACGCGGGCCGACCGTTTCCCTGCTCAGACGAGCCGTGTCTCTGCTCCAATGTCCACTGTCCCCCTTCGTCCTCCAGGTGGACACTCCTGGGGGTTCTACGTCGAGGAGGAGCTGCCTTGCCCCGGCGAAACGGACTCTCCGGCAGCCTCGGGGCTGGAGACGGCAGCCGGGGCGTCCGTGGCCCAGCTCTCAGTGGCCCTGGGGGGCCTGCGGACCGTCTTCAGTCCTCTGCTTTTCCGAGGCCTCTTCTCTTTTTTTACTTGGTGGATCGCCGCCTGTCTGTTCTCCACGTCGCTCTTTGGCCTCTTTTACCATCAGTATCTTATGGCGGCGTAGCAGCGCCTGCTGAACAGTGACACCCAGACGCTCACAGAGCTTTGAGGAGCAGAGTGTTTGAAGACCCCCCCCCCACACACACACACACACACACACACCTGAGTGACCATATCATCAGAGCTTCTGGTTCCAACCTCCAGTGCTTCCTCCACAGACCACTCTGTGAACTCTTGTCACACTTTTTTTACGATTTTAAAATCACAACCTTTTTATTTGGAGAGCAAGGTTTTTACATTTTAATAACAGACTAAATTATGAAGAACACCTTCAGTCACCGGCGGAGTCATGATGAATTAGTCCATTTAGCTGTATAAAATATGAATGATATCTCCAATGCTGACAACTAATTACACGTTTAAATGTAATGTGGCAGTTTTAAGGGAGAGTTAGAATACATGTTCACAATTATTCACTCAGATCTGTCAACACCTTCAGATTCTTCACTCAGCAGTGACGTTAAATTACCCCGGAGACTCTGTCACAGAAAGTTTAGATTTTAATTAATGCACAAACAACAAGTCAATAATCCAACCTGCATCATCCGCCATGTTTCTGTGAAGATGCATTTCGGCCACTAAACAACGGAATCTGGGATTAATAGAGGTGTATAAACCCCCAAAATGATGGTCATACCTCTGGGGTGAGTGTTTTTAAGAAGTGTCCAGGAGGAGGAGGAGGAGAAGGGGTGGGGGGTGGGGGGGGTTTGAGAGTGGACAGTGGAAGGAGCTGTGTGATTTAAGCTGCCTTCAAGGACAAACTGAAGTTGTTTCCTTCCAATGGATCCGTGGTCTGTTTGTACTCTGACCTCTGCTGGTTTTAACTGAGCCACGTGCACAGACGTGACAGAAGCAGAAGGGAGAGAGTGGGTGTGACGGGGCATTAACAACTACTACAACAAGAAGAAGAAGAAGACACGTTGATAAGCTAATGCCTTCATGTTCTCCTTTCCATGCTCATTTTTACAAATCTTTTCAAAATTCTTTTTTCTTTTTAGCGTTTTCTAATGGATCTAATGGAATGAACGTGGGTTTTTGTAAAAAAAAAAAAAAGGAAAAAAAAATCAATTTCAAACTTGTGCCAAGTACGTCTCGTTTCCCCCGTCTCCACTCCCCAGCTGTAGATCCGCCGTCTGCCAGTGTCTGAAAACCACTTCTGACATCCGTAGACACCTCTCTGTTGTCATGACACGATGGGATTGTCCAGTCTTTTCAGGAATGTAGGACACGGTCGGCGCGTGACGCCCATGAATTCCAGCTTCATGAATTTTGTACAGAACCCATTTTGGTAAAGTCAAACAGCACCACATCACCTTTGAAGCTCCCGCGGTCAAAAGTCCCCGTTGGTCGGAAGCGTTGGGGAACAGGCACATAATGAATGTATCAATCCTGCCTCCGTTCTAGATTGTTTTCACCAAGATGATTTGTTTGAGTGATTTAACATCCCTGCACTTCCTAATCTGTCTAATCAATTAACCTTCAGCGTGTGGGGCTCAGTCGCTATGTGTCGAGGACTTTTCTAATTTATTATACCTCCTTAAAGCCTGTAAACATTTCTTGTTTGAACTTCAAACACTTTGTTTTGTGAGTTCATGGTCTTCAGTCGGTTTTCTAAACATCGGACGAATCAGTTCAGCTTGCGTTGGTCCGGCGCGGTCGGCCGAGAAGTATCTGGGATACTTTCAGAGATCATTGGTGCTGTTTGTTCTGTTTGTTACCGCTGAAAGTGTTGACTCGACATTTTTGGATTCACAAAAATGAAATCGCCGACATTGTTTGTTGTATTTATTTCTGCTTTAGCATTTGTTTTAAATAAATTATGTTCTTTACTTTGTTGACGCGTCTTCTGAATCACATTGTGTGTGACTGAGGGTGGGGCGGGACGTTTGTCTCAATTAAAAATAATTTGATAAGTTGGCAGCGTCACTGACAGCTGAATAGGCCGTTAGTGTTTTAAATTTTAATATCACAGTGACTCACAAACACAATTATTCACAAACACGCTGTGAAGCAGATTTTCTTGCGTGATCTGGACTGAATTTGTCTCCTCGTCGCTGCAGATCACGGCGCCAGGATGACCAGTCTGGAATATGGAACGTAAAAGCACTAAATCCTGTTCTCAACACATTAATTATTTCAAACAAGATGAAGATTGTCGAACTGAACTGTTGATTGTCCTGAATAAAACATTTCTTACTTTGAGCTTTTTTTAAATTAGATTTTTATGATCAGGATTGACCTCAAATTTATCGGGAGAATGTGCTGAAGAAAAGAATGAATGTGTACATACCTAAGGTTATTTCTCTACATCCTCCTGAAATCCTGTAGGTGACTCTAAGTGCAAATCGTAAGTAACACTCAGTAACAGCTCTTTTTCTCTCTTATTACTGGAGAAGTGGCTGTTTTTAATGAGTATGTGTCCTTGTGGAGACTGGAATTGATTTGAGCAGTTAAATGGACAAACTGATTTGATCTCCTTAGTTTGCTTTTTTTTTGGGGGGGGGGGCAGAAAGGAAAACGATGGATAAAATGACAGACGCTTTTGGTGCCAGCTGTTCTCTAGGAGTAACAGAGCCACTTATGACGGGCCTTGAGTGTCTTTGTCCACACGAGGAGGAAACCATCAACGCATTCAGCCGCAGGAGGACCGATCAATACGACTTTTCAAAACAAACCGGTGAAGAGGTTCCTTTGTTGCCTCCATTGTGCTACTTAATACAATTTGAGGGCACCTCATTCCTCTGCTGGGAAGACGATCAATACAGAGGGTTTAATACATGGAGCCTGTCGTGTTACTGCAGAAAGTTTGTATAGTTCTGGCCTCTGAGTGCAACACCATCCAAACACTAAAAAACTGGGGTAGTTTATTTCTCGAACCAGACATAGTAACAACGTTAGTTGATTGATTCACATGTTCCTGAAATCTGTTTCCAGCCAGTGAAATCTACCTCGTCTCTTTTCCCAGCACATTTCAAACCAAAGCGAACTGGAAAATCCCTCGTTGAACTATTTTAACATGGGTCTGCCACTGGACCCATCGGGGTCCCCGGGCCACAGGTTGACAAACCTCCTCCATCTGATTCCACACAGGCCACATAGAGACCGAAACTGTGTTTTCGTGTTGAAATCACGTTTCTAGCTTAAAGTCTGTCCGATCTAGAGGGCTGCGAACACTGGACCCCTGGAATCCATTCTTTTTTTCTATGACGGGGAAATTTGTGTTTTGTGCGATTTTCTCCAAAACCGTTATCGCACTAACGTGACTGAGTCAGAGCACGAGATTCAATATGTGGCTCTGCTAATCCATAATAAGTGTAGTGGTGGGTGCCATCACAAATCCACTCTTCATCTCTGGAGGCAGACAAACCTGCAGGGAGGAGGAGAGAGGAGGTTAGTATCATTCTTTAATGGAGTATGAATATATATAGATGGCAGAGAGGAGCTCGGCGTGACACGGGGAGTCGCCTCCGAGTCCAGAAAATGAGCCTGAGCCAAATGTGTAAGTTGTATCTCCACTCAGAAGCGTGCTACTGGAGACAAGGACGTGTTGAAAATGTATGTTTTAGAGGGGAGAGGACGGATTTTAAAGAGCACAGAAGGTGACGAGATGTGCTCTAGTTCTCGACAGTCCGTGTGGATCTCCTGGGGATTGTTTGCAGCAGCTTGATAGAAGAACGTAGATAGAAGACAAAGAAGACCAGCGGTGTGAGGAACCAGTAGTAGTGTTCAAATTCAACAACTAGATTTTTCGACGTCTTTTTGTTTTTTGTCACCGAGGGTTGCTGGGTGAAGGTGAAAGGTCAGATTCTCATCAACAGACCTATGTCTTTGCTCCGGTTTCGGGTCTCAGTTAGTGATGATCGCTGGCTGTCAGCGGGTCAACGTCAGGGTACCACGTGGACGAGTGAAGGACAGACAATCATTCACACTCACATTCACACCTACGGGTGATTTACAGCGACCAATTAACCTCAGCATGTTTTTAGAGGTGGGATGAAGCCGGAGGACCCGGAGAGAACCCACACATACACGGGGAGAGAATGTAAACCCCACACAGAAAGATCCCAGGCCAGGAGTCGAACCAGGAACCTTGTAGCTCCGACTGTATGTGACAGTGCCACCCCATCCGATGACTCAGTGGAGATCGGTAAAAGGAGCCCAGGAGCTTCTGGAAACTAGAAAGCACCATCACTCCAGGGCCAGGAGATAAAAACATGTCAAGTCAAAGTCAGATTTTATTGAAACAACATCAGTTGATCAACACAAAGGCGTTAAACGGATTTAAGGCCCGTCGCTGACAGAGAAATGGACCAGCACTGACCCGCGTCAGGTGTCTCTTCCCTGTGACCATTTTCCCTTCATCTGTGTCTTTTCTTCTGCATTTCTTTTTCCTTTTCTGCAGCATCCCACTCATCAAAATTCTTGTCCTCTCCAAACACGTTGACAGAAATGTTAAAATCCTCCATTTGTGTTTTCCTCGTCAGATGTCCAGTTGTTGTTCTCGCTGACAGATGTTTCATGTTTCCAAATTTACCACGGTACCAAATGTACCGCGGATGGATATAAGAAAAGTTAACCGAACTACATGTGCATTGCATGGTTTCAACACCCAGCTTCCAGCCAATCAGAATGGATTATTCACCCACACCACGGCAACCACGGCCTCGACCGGTTGTGGTGAGACATGAACCCATGGGGACAAACTGGAAACAATGGCTGTGAGTTTAGTGTGTTTGTCATCTGTTCACAGAACCTGCTGGTTGAAGAGACAGAACGGTGATCTCACCCTCATGCCCACGGTGGGAGGGAGAGGCCGTGTATGCTGAACAGCCTGAAACAAAGACCTTTACTGGACGTGAACCCCCTCACCTGCTTTTACGTGTTTTTTTTTACTTTTTCTATTTTCTATTTCCATATAATAGCACCTCCAAATTAGGACATGACACGGGAAAGGCCACATCAGTTAAGATGAACATGTTGCAATCACCTCACGCCAAACGCATGTAATTATCATTGTGTTACCATGACAACAGCAGGGTGTGCAGCTGCAATGAGGGATTGGGCATTCGGAAAACTCAAAACATGAACACTTATCAGGATTATTTGGGCCAGGTTCAAAGTGAATATGAATATTTTTAGATGTGAGGGACTGTTAAAGAAGTAAAAATGAACCAGATCCGTCCTGTGAGTGTAACACAACATAATCCTTTAAGAAAGCCTTGAGGTGTCGCTCCCATTTAGGAAGAAATGTAGTTTCACTTTAACGCCCTTTGTGTTTGTACTGCCTTCACATACGATATATTTTGATGTACTGCCTCTGTGACCGCTCCGCTTGGTGCTGCAGAACACGCAAATGGCAAAAAAAGAGAGACAAATTAAAAAAAAAATAAAAAAAATCACCAAGCAAATAGTATTTAAATCTGGGCATGGTTCAAATTTCAAAGAGCTCTGCTTGGTGCTGGAAAAATGAAATGGCTGGCTGCCCACGTTCTAATCACTTCTGCCCTCACATTAATTCATCTGGAGATGAACGCTGCTCCTTTGGGCTTTCCGTGCTTCATTGTTGTAGGCCTTTAATTAACAGCACCCTGACACCGCCACAGACACGGAGGCTGTGTCCATGTGCATGTAAGCATGGATTCACCGCTGCACAACAACTGAAACTGTGAACGGAAATCTTTGGAATCACCATTGTTCTCTGATTTATTTAATTACTTTTTGGGGTCAGAATTATTTTAGTCACTATTTTATTTCATAATTATTTATCACTCTCTCTCTTTTTTTTTTAAACACTATTATTACAAATCCAAGAAGTGAGGAAATAAGTTGTAATGTAATACTAATGTGCATCTATCTGATCTTTGCTTCTGTGAGAGAGAAACCAGTCATGTTAATTTGTCGTCTACATGAGCTGTAATGCTATGTTATAGGTCATGTTGTGTTATGAATGGTACGCTCCAATTACACAAAAAGAAAAGAAGCTGTGTCTGTTGTTCCATTTCTCTTCCCTGTTTCTGTGTGTATTTCTTTTTGCCATGTTTGGTTTCACTGCTGCAGCACCGGTGACACACGTCCAGTCTAAAACCAGACAATATAATCAACATAGCTGAATGCATTAATAATGAAACATTTTTTAAATCATGTTCTGTCACATTTTCATGAAGAATCTCCTACTGTCCGTGTCTCCCTACCAACAGAGTTGACTGCCCCCTAGTGCTGCCACCTGAGCATGGCAGCGCGGGCAGGGGGGAAGGGGAGGCCCTGCTTCGGCTGAGCCCGAGCTGAATTTCAGCCGTTTAGTGGCGTCCAATCAGACAGCACCTTGGTAATTTGTTCATGCATTAGGAACTCAGGAAGTTTCTGCTTCCACTTGTTCTCCTCCTCTCATGTCCCAGTGATGTCGGTGCTGACGCAAACAAGGAACAGGGCTCTGCAACGAGCTGCGGACCGAGCGATGAGACCATTGCTGCGGAACGACGCCTCATGGTCGTACACATCGTTGGATCGTGGATTCCATTAAAACTGTCCACTGATTCTTTCAGTCACAGACTCTCAAACGGGGACAAAGGAGCTCCAGCCCACTGGCGTTTTACCCTTTTCTGCTAAAGAGAAGCTACAAACTACATTTCTATATTTGCTTCCTTTATGTGTCAAACAATGCTGCGGCTCTGCATGTCACTCCATGTGCCGCAGGTTCGTCAGGCTTCATTTCACAGCTTCGACCTCCCACGATGGTTGAAGGCCGGCGTATGTTCTTGATTACGACGGCGTTATCTCTGCAGTGTTCTCAGGAAATGTATTATTTCCATTTCCTGTCAATTCATAATAAGATGACTGTGAATCATTTCTATTCATGTTGTATTGGGTGTGTTTAGAAGCTGACATGGTAAATATACAGTACTTGGCTATTACTAGTTATTACAGACATTTTCCATTGGTTTGTGCGTTCACATCAATTGTTTTTGGATTCGGAAGAGAAGCAACGCTGATTCCGTCTGTCAACAATACTATCACATTGACCTTGCGCAGTTTATTTCTCGTTTGACATCGTTTAAGAAGGTCACATATTGACACCGCTGACCTCCGCTGCAACCTGCTGGAGCGCACGCTGACCAGAGAGGGGGCCAGCAGGTCGCTGAGCGGAGTCCCGGGGGAGGGGGGGACTCAGCCCTCTGCACTTGACCTCCAGATTCTTTCTAGCACACTGGAACTCTGCTGGGGAGATGTGGAAGTGTAAAGACAAACTGAAATATATTTGAGTGCTCCAGTGCATTAACAGCCAACACTATATATATCTATATACTGTATATATATACAGATATGTGTGTGTGTGTGTGTGCCTGTGTGTGTGTCATGTAACACAGACACAAGACACAGAAGAAAAAAAACATGAAATGCTTAAAAACACTGTTTATCTCTGTACAATGTCATCGCGACTGATGTAAGAAATGATGTGATTTTGATGACTAACAAGAAAACCATGGAACGCGACTGGATAGCATGTTATGTTTGTCCAAACAAATGTACATGAACAAGAAAACAAAACAATTGGTCGAATGATTTTTTCCATGACTGTATCTGTGTGTGTGTGTGTGTGTGTGTGTGTGTGTGTGTGTGTGTGTGTGTGTGTGTGTGTGTGTGTGCATGCTCACGTGCACATATCTCTTTTAGCCATTAGGGAGAGTATGTGATACAAAAATACTCATTTCCTTTTCTTTTATTCTTCCTACAAGAAGACTTTTGTCATGCAGTTGTGAATGCACATTAGGAAAGAAAAGCAACTATCATTCATCCTCCACGATGCACAGATGTTTTAAATTACGGCATTATCTCCCCTGGCAGAGAGAGACGGAAGGCCAAGGTGGAGTGTAGGTAGGGTGTGGAGAAAAAAAGAAAAAGAGTATTGAAAATACACACACACACACACACCCTTTAGTGTGAAGTCGGTGAAGATTATCCAGTAGGGCTGTCAGATTTATTTCCAACATCAAGGGACTCTCTGCTGCTTCAGCCTCATCCATCATGGCCTGTCTGGGTCTCTGTGTGGTCAAAGTCCAGGACGGACGCTGGGAGGGAACAGCTACATGAGTTTTGTGGCGCGCGCGCGCGTGCGTGCGTGCGTGCGTGCGTGCGTGCGTGCGTGCGTGCGTGCGTGCGTGCGTGTGTGCGTGTGTGTGTGCGTGCGTGTGTGTGTGTGTTGAGGTGGGGGTCAGCTGAAACAAGAGTGGTTGCCAGGGCACTTGGGCCCGTGGCATTCTCCACCGTCTGGCATCCCAGGGTGC
>CAAKHB010007274.1:67529-79273 GCA_901007665.1 Aeoliscus strigatus
AAAACCTTATTATAGATTGAGTGAGGAAAAGGGATGTGCTTTCATTGCTCAAGGACATGCCCTCTCTCTCTCTCTCACACACACACACACACACACACCCACACACACACATATGCATATTCACACACGCCAACACACGTAAACACAGCTCCCCTCGCCTATGACACACCACCCTCCCCTGTCATTCTGCACCATGTAACCTAGCAACTATTTAATTAAAATAGCATCAGCAAAGATAGAGGCTTTTCCTTCTCCCTTGCAAGGATTTTCTCCAATCTGCAGGCTTTTCAGCACACCATGAATCAAAACTGACGCCATGTCTTCTTCTGCATTGTGCCCGACACTGCTTTGTTTCTGCATTTGCTTACTTCAACCAAACCTATAGAACAAATTATTAATACCTGGATGGGAAACGATATCCGACATCACAGAAACTATACCTGCCTGGCCAGAGGTAATTTGTACGCCAAATCACAGTAAACTCTGTTTTAACCGGACGAAGTGCATCTTCTCCATGTGTACCAAGTTCAGCCAGTGTGGAGACCACATCCATGACTTCTGAATGTCACAACAGATGACACAATTTACATTTTGCTCTCTCAATTTTTCTAGTAAAATAATGCAACAAAAGTCATTAATCATTCTCTGAATGACAGAATGGCCACATTCATGAGAGACTGTGTGTTCATTGAGTGGACACATCATTTCACCAGTTTACACTTGTTAAACTACAAATGTAGTTCAGTTCAGTCGCTATTGATGTGTGTGTATGTGCGACAAAATGACTAATGATCGTGTTGCAAATATATACATTTTTGGCCCCACTCACTGCTAAAGTAGTTAATTGAAAGAAATTATTATCATATCATTCTGTTAATAGTATTAGTTTCAGATCAGACTTCGATGAATGGGTACATACATTTTTGTATGTAATATTGATGAACTGAACTGAACTAAAAAAAAACATTTTGTTCATAAAGTATGAAAGTGAAAATGTAGATAGATAAGGCTCAGTGGCAATAATATATATAGAACAGAATATTTCTGTGTGATATGAAAAGATCAAATAAATAAAAAGCCAGCATGAGATGAATGCAGGTCATTTTTTTTTACGTGTGTGGATGGTAAAGGGTTACCTGCAATGCAAATATCTAACCGGGATAAAGTCAACTAATGTGCATGTGTGTAGGAGTCTGAAAAAAAAACACAATTGGTGTGTGTGTGTGTGTGTGTGTGTGTGTGTGTGTGTGTGTGTGTGTGAACGTTTTAATACGATTTACTCACTGAAACCTATCAACAGAAGAAAATCCTCTTAAGAGAATATTAAAATTCAGACATGTGTTTAACTAAGTTGAATGACAGAATCCAAAGCAGACGACTCAAATTCTGATTTTAAAGGTTACTGTTAAGATCTTTTTTTTCTTTCCCCCCCTCCTAATTTTGTTGAATTAGCAGTAAGAAAGTCATGTTTTTGTACTGGAAACTAATCATGTGTTTATACATGTTACAGTAAATGCAATGATACTGCACTGACCTTGATTGGAATATTTTTCCTATATTCATGTATACAATATCCATGACATAAGCAATAATCATGCAATCATCCACACTATTGCATATATCCTACATAAGTAGAGTGTGTTCAAGTTATGATTTGCATAATGGCACACGATTTTGACGAGCCGGACAGGACAGAGGGACCCCTTGACATTTTTATAATGGCACTCAAAAAGGTGCACGAGGTTGGCAGTGAGATGGGATACATGAGACGGCGGCGGTGGAACAAAGTAAAAGCAATAAGTAAAAGCAATATCTAGCAGTCAGTATCCTACAGTACAGGCTGTTATTCAGCACAATGGGATTCTGGCAAAAGGACAAAAATGCACGTCTGACGCCTGCATCAACAAGAATTTGTATGATAATGCTACTTCACAATCCCATCATACCAAAACAATATTTGTCTTGTAGCTTTTTGAGCAAAAGCTGAGTCCAGATAGTCCACAGAATATATTCCAAATGTTTAAATTTGCATAGAAGCTGATTGATGGGGAAGAAAGTGGAGCACATTTCATTAGTGTATCTCTACTCTACTGGGTCACATCCTCTGAGATATTCATGTTGATGCTCTAGAAAATCAGTTTAATTCTTCAAAGATGACAATTTCACATTTCAGACCTTGTCGTAATTCTCTCACATGCTATAACCTCCAAGCATTTAACCTAATTTATCTCAACCCCCAGTGTGGATATGCTATTTTCATATATGTCGGTAAAGCATTTTATGGCAAACGTCTACTTATGAATTTTCCTCCTGGGTTACATCAGTCAAATTGAATCTTGCAAACATGTCCCCTGTCAGTAACAAGGAGATTGATAGAGTCCCAAATCATCGAATGGGGCATGTATGGCCGACACGGAGGGCTGTGGGAGAGGCCACCAGCAAATTAAAAGGTCACGGACTTGGATAGCTCTCCTTTTACCCTGACACACGCCCCTAAGACCCGTCTCAGTGACACGTGCAACAATACAACTCAACTCAACCAGCTCAGACAATGCTGTTACGCCTTCACGTCCCCCATCTCTGGTCCGTGGGAACACGGGGCAGACAGAAAGGCTTGTCTGGTATTTTTTTGTTTTGTTTTGTTTTGTTTCGTCATAGTCTGGTGATGGTCGCGCATTGATGAACCGCAGCTAATATGGTGTAGAATTGTTCACATACTGATAAACTGACACAATGTTCAGTCCAATACATTAATAAAACTGGTAAAATAGTCAGAGAGTGCAGACCTAAATTCATTCTATCTACTCTGTAATAAATTAATTGATCATCAAAACATGCCTTTGTCACTAATAGTCAAAAATCATGAGCAACCTTGTTACACAAAACATGACTTATCAGCTCTATCTTTTCTTTTTATTCTTTATTTTCTTTTTTTATTTCAATATTGAAACAAAAAAAAAACTCCGTCCCTGGGTGGGTTCCAACCCTCAACAGACAGACCCACTAACCACTGGTCCACAGAGACAGTCCACTGCTGCTATTGTGGAGTTCTAGACACAGATGTCTGAAAATGTCCCTATCTGACAATGAGGAAGAATCCTCCAACAGATTCCTGGTCCATGATCAGCATTTCCTCAATATTTCATCTAAATCCGTTAACCAACTGTCATCCATAACTTTCTGAGTTAATTTGCTAACAAACAGACAAACAAACACCAGCAAAAACATAACCTCCTTGGCATTGATAAAAACAAAAAACACAAACGTTGCTTACATTTATGACTGAATGATATTGTTTATGTCACGGTACTTTAAAGGTGGCTAATGTTATAAAGCAATAAGAAGGTGTTTTGATGTGCGTCTGCTGTAAGTGACATTCTGGAACCAATCACAAATCCATCTCACCCCGTGTATGAGCCCATCATCACAAAACGCAAAGACACACTCACACATACAGCTCATCTAAATGCATACAATGCTCACACTCACACACACACACACACACACACACACACACACCCCTGCCGCATGCATTAATTAGCACACGGGTAACAAGCTAGCCTCTCCATTCACACCCCGAGCCTCTTTTATTAGCATGACAGTGGCTAGCAGTGGCCAGGGGCCCACGGGCTGCCAGGCTCTCCTCAGGGCCCCTGATTAAAGGGAGAACCCTGAGGACGTGGAGCTCTCCAATCCTTTCATCATTGCACCCATGCAGCGTCTCTGGGATGATCCCCAAACCGTAAATTGTCAAGTATACCTGTTTCTATGGCCTCTCTTCCATCTCTTTGACTCTCTCCTCCATCTATCCACACTCGGACCCTCTCCAGTGGACTTTCTTCCATCTCAGTCTAATTGTCACCACCTATGTCTATGAGCTTTTTTTTCAGGATAGCTTCTGATATAAGAATGCAAACAGAAGAAGGATTGGCTGGATTCTACTTTCACATGCATACAAATCATAGAGGCCCACAATGACCCACAGAAGGGTGCTCATTCCATGAAAGATGTCCTTTATTTCTCTCTCCTATGGAAAACACCTTTCACCTTCTCAGCGGGGAGGGATGTGGACATCCTTAACACCTGATGGACAGGGTGGCTACCATCTCCAGGCCTTGCCCATCAGACCGCCCTCATCCAGCCTGGATCTCAAGGAAAAATATCTAATTAGCTGTGGTCCTTGAAAGAAGGGTGCTCGATTTCAAATTCAGTTATACATTCCCTTTGAATGGGACAAGGAAGGAAAGGAGAGGAGAGAAGGAGAAGAAGGAGAGAAAGACGGTCTCAGTAGAAGGCTGAGGCCCTGGACCCAGAGGGAGGAAGAGCAGGCAGGGGAATAAGGTCTGCTAAAGCAGCTATAATTTCACACCATCATTACTGCTAAGCGCTGGAGATTTATGCTAATGCCATTTCAGGGCAATAGCGTCGCTTTGGACGGTCAAAAGCAAACCGTGTAGCTGCTTGTCACGGCTGGTTGGATGTTTTTATATCAGAGCCCAACATGCCAGTGCCAGGCTTGCATGGTTTTCATTCTAGATATATCAGTGTGGACCATCACTCTTTATCAGTATCGTAAAGAAGCACCAGTGGTGTTCCCGGTCATATTTTATTTGTTAGGTAGGTTGGGGTTACAATGACCCAACACTAGACAATTCCACACTATTCTATGATCAAGGTCTTTGTACATTAAAGAACAACAAGAACAATAACGTTACAATGTGCATCACTCTATCATCAAATCTCTACTGACTCTACTGGACTGAGGTTCCATAGTGGTTGGCAGGGAACCCAAGATGTGTGTCTGTGTGTGTGTGTGTGTGTGTGTGTGTGTGTGTATGTGAGACCCACCGCATTAAAAACTCAAACTCCATCACAGCTTCAAAACCACTCAAGTCAGACGTGCAAATCTGATTTTACCTCCTGTTCTTCTCTCCTGCAGAGCTTCGAGTTCAGTGATGTCTCTCGGAGCTTTATGCTGGATGGGGTGTATGATTCCTAATCTTGATTTCATAGAGGTTTTGGAAAACCTCCTGGAGCTCCAGAATACATGGTCCAAGAGCCTCATGGCGCGGTAGCCGCGTATAGCACTGTCACGCTCTAATGATGCTTGTATGGCTGCGGCTACTTGCAGCAGGGGGCGAGCTGACTTTCTCCTAACGAGGACCAGTCTCATGGAGAGAAAGGTCAGGGGTGCGAGGACCAAGGAGATAACATAACAGATCACACACAGATTTAGAAAATGTTGTCATCTGCCCCTCTAGCCAGGCCAGAGCTAATAATTGGGATTAGTTGACGTTCCTAAAGCAGTTAGGGGTGCTGCTGTCCTGCAGTGTTTTATAGTTAATGACCGACATGCGGCAGCAGAGGTTACAGTGCAATAATGCGTGGTCGGTCTGTGCTGACCTTTCACCGATTCCTCATTCTCACCTATCGATTATAGCACCTATTGATCTGCCTCTCCACTGAGCTCTGTTTTAAACAAGGACATCAGACAGAAGGATGAGGGGTTGAAGGCTGCACCATGGTGAGATGGAAGGAGGAGGATGGATAGTTATCACCAAGACCATCTGTCATTCTTCCAGCAACCAGTTTAGAAACAAAACTAGAGAAGCTCTCGTAGAGCGCAGACCTCCAGCAATCAGCTCATTTCCACCCGAGATCTACTCGAATAAATTCATTGATCATCAAAACATGACTTTGCCATAAATAGTCAAATAATTATTTAAAAAAATATGCGCAACCTTGTTGCACAAATCATGACGTCTGAGCTGTTCTTCATTTTCTTTTTTATTTCAATAGTAAAACAAAACACAAACCTCCATCCCTGGGTGGGCTCCAATTCCCAACCTTTGACTGACTGCAGAGTTGTATATATATGCTGAAAGTTTATTAAAAGCTGATCATAACTTTTGAGTTATTCTGCTAACAGACAGACAAACACACAGACAGAGAAACACGTGAGAAAGAACATAACCTACAGTACAGTACAGTGGTTACAGTGGTCTTTTCCTCGACACAGTTCAAGTTGTTTTTTTGTCACAGACAAGAGACAGAACAGAGACGGAGCAGGACACTGATGGACTGATTCACTGTGGACGGAGTCACACACTGAACGTGATCCCTGAGTGATCTTTACAGTGACAGAGATCAATGAACTGTAGATCGGTTGAAAATATCTAGAACATGTTGAAATCATCAGTCATTTCCATCATTCAGTGATGACATGTCTAAAATATCAAGATTTCCAAATAATATTTAGTTGTTTGTCTGTAGCAAAATAACTTAAAAAAGTTATCAGCATATTTGAATTAAATGTTCAGTAAATGCTGCTAATGGACCAGGACCAGATGATTAAATGTTGGTAGTGTTCTGGAACCATCTGGATCCAGGAATCTGTTGAAGGATTCTTCCTCATTGTCAGATAGGGACATTTTCATCATCTGTGTCTAGAACTCCACAATAGCAGCAGTGGACTGTCTCTGTGGACCAGTGGTTAGTGGGTCTGTCTGTTAACCCAAAGGTCGGGGGTTGGAGCCCACCCAGGGACAGAGGGTGTTTTTGGTTTTACTATTGAAAATGAAATGAAGAACAAAAGGGGAAAAAATAGCTCAGAGGTCATTATTTGTGTAACAAGATTGCCAATGACTATTTGACTATTAGTGACAAAGTCATGTCTTGATGATCAATGAATTAAAGGAGATAGAGAAGATAGAATGACGATAATATTGAGTGGAAATCACAATAAGTTTGAAAATGAGCTGATTGGAGGAGGTCTGAGCTCTACGAGAGCTTTTCTAGTTGTACTTGTTACATTGAAGTAACTCAATTTTTAAAATGACAAGCTTTGTATTCACCTAGATGTCAAGCTGTTTACTTGTACAAATGAAACTTGATTACCTCCAAGTTGAGCACGCAAGGATGACGGCGTCTGACGTTGAAGCATGTTTTACTTACTATATTTCTTAGCTTTTGCACAAGCCAGTGTCAATCATGATAAGTCTATAGGTTCAGTTGATGATTTGATTCTTGGGCACTGGAGAGCCACTCACCTCCAGACACTGGTGTGAATTTGTGAAAGTGTGCATACTTTCTACAATGGCTGTCAGAAGTCAATTTCCCCCTCCTCAAACCGTCCCTCATTGCTGCAAATCGAAGGGAGCCAGACCGATACGGCGTGCAGAAAGGGGCCGCACACATGAGTTGCAGGAGGAAAATGTGCTGCAGCTGCTGTCGGCTCGCTGTGTCTGAGTGTGTGTGCCCTACAGCACACTGCAGGGGCTAAAACGTTCCTCCACATCTACGCAGGCAGCTAAGAGACTGGAGGCATACATGGGATTACATCTGGTGTTATTGCCCGAGGCAGTCACCAGGAGAAGCCGTTACACACGCAGTGAAACCACACACAATGATGCTGTGGAGCAGCGTACAGACGGTATGACATTTGGGTTGGGGACGTCCTCTGAAATACAAGATGCTTTGTGAGGGATAATTATTACCTCCACCAAGGAGGGTAAGCAAAATAACTCAAAGTTATGAAGGGATTTTAATGAAATGTTCAGGAAATGCTGATAATTCCCATGTGATCGACCCTTTGGGTTCTTCCTCATTGTCAGATAGGGACATTTTCATCATCTGTGTCTAGAACTCCACAATAGCAGCAGTGGACTGTCTCTGTGGACCAGTGGTTAGTGGGTCTGTCTGTTAACACAAAGGTCGGGGGTTGGAGCCCACCCAGGGACAGAGGGTTGTTTTTGTTTTACTATTGAAAAGAAAAAAAAAGAAAATAGAGCTCAGAGGTCATGATTTGTGTAACAAGGTTGATTTTTATGAATGATTTTTTAAAAGTAATTATTTGACTATTAGTGACAAAGACACGTCTTGATGATCAATGAATTCATTAGAGGAGATCAAATGAATGTAGAATGATAATACTGGGTGAGGATGAGCTGATTGGTGGAGGTCCGAGCTCTACGACTGCTTCCCTAGTTACACTTATTCTGGTTTCTTTCGGGCCATCGATTCCAAACTGTCTCTTTCCCTGAGGCCGCCAGCAGTCTTAACTGGAGATGACCTCAGAGGAAGTAGACATTTAATCTGCAGCAATCAATTGGATATTGTCAATCTAACCTCAAATGATCCTCTCTGCAATAGATTGAGAAGAAATGTGCTTCCTCTCTCCCTCCTCTCCAAAGTGACAGACAGCATCGCCGTCATTCAAATACCAACACAGATGAAAAGAAGGCTCTTCTCGGCACTGTGTGGTGTGACCCTGGGGTGTTTCTTTGTCAGTCTGGTACAAAAATAACACACAAACATATTCGGAAAGACAAATTTAAGTACTGAAAGGTCATACAAGGGCAAGAGTATGCTATTGTCTGAAAATAAATCCATATTCCCAAAATACAATCATAACATATGTCATATGTTTTGAACAGACTGGAAGAATAAAAAATCTCCAAGTCAAAATTTTGGGGGTTGTGATTTCTTTCACAGTTCAGCGGTACACAGCTTTGAAATCAATCCCCATTCAGGTGCAGGTTAGTTTATGCTTCACCTTGCACCTTTTGATGCATTCTCATCCCAGCTCAAAGAGCGACATAAAAAGAAATGTCAGAAACATTTCTCTTCCTCTTTCAACCCATGTGCCCATTAACAGTTAGTGCTTGGAGTAATTGTGATTTGAATATAGCCCCAAATCTGTTTAATGAGAGCAATGATCCATAGAGGGAGCACAGGTGGAGTGCTTTTAACGAGAGGGCCCTTATTTTACCAGCCAGAGAAGAGCAGAGTCGCTATTTCACATTCAGCTTCAAAGCAGCGCTTCAAATTGTGCCGACGAGACTTCATTTCCTCTTATCTGCCAGTGTATAGGTCCTCCAGAGTGAGAGTGCGCAGAGTGAATATGTGAGCGAATGGTGGGTGATGTATAGAGCGCGTGGCGCTGCGGAGACACGGGAAGACTCAAATTAGGTGAATATGAGAACTGAGAAATGAAGGAAGTTGTTAGACATTACAGCTGTACGCTCAGGAGTGAAAGAGACTTTACAGTGAGTCTTCATTTCACAGGCGCTTGCAACAGTACAATATTGTCAATATTGTACATGCCAGGGCTCAGAGTTCATTTTCTCATCAAGTGGATGTCAAATGTAAAAGTAAAGTTAAACACAAACTACTACAATTATATTCCAACCATGTTTCTGTCTGCCAGCCAATGTTTTTGGGCCAAAATCATTACATTTGGGTTGGCACCATATCAGGGTTTAGACACAATGATCATAATGGCCAAAGAAAATATATATATATATATATATATAGTTGTGCAATATCTCTGCAAAATGGGAACAAAATAATCCACAGAAGTGCAGATGTCCAATGTGTCTGACACAAACCTAAAAAAAAATCATGACATCATCCTCCTGCTAATGCCGACAGCCCATCCAACAATGTAAACACGGATAAAATGGCGGCGGTAGTGACACCAGTCAAATTGCCATGTTACTTGATTGATACTGTTTGTTTTATCTCTGGCATCCATTACGCTCACAACATAAAAGACGGTTGACGTTATGGGCCATATCTAGATGGTCTAAAGCGCCTAGTCCAGGTCAAAAGTGTCATTGTTGTTCAGATGCAGGTGCAGTTGTCATGTCTTACAACCACAGTTTCATTTAATAAACGCTTCATTCAGTTTGAATCACAGAGAACTAATTAGAAGGAATTTGAATCTAAATCCTAATGGGGTATAATCATTTCTTACAGTTCTACATATTGATCAGCTCCCCTCACGTCACACAATTCTTCTTATTATTATCTTTTTTTTTTTTAAGTGTGAGGATGGCTTCTTCTGTGTAAATCACCAAAGTGATTGCAAAAAAGATGGATACTCTAAATGCCCAATCTATGTCTGAGGGCAGTCCCACAGTCTTTTTTAACGTCTGCACCCACGTTTTGACTGCGATACGGATCACAAGAAGATCCGTGTGAGTCGTACTGCTTGACATTTCAGAACAAATGGTTTTGATGACCTGGCCATAACTGTGGAATGAAATCTGCTCTCCAGTTTATTAGATACACCTTGATATGAATGCGCCCCTGCAATGAACGCTCCCTCCTTATGACTCAAGGATTACAGCGTTTTTTGTTTTTTTTTTCTTCTGATGCTGTTTTTTTTTATGCCGTTACATATGAATGGAGCGGTGGAGCTGAGACACATTTTTTTGTCTCAGTACATTGTGAGTGTTTTGCTTCTGCTCAGTAATAACTGCTATACTCAATGTAAGAACTTCCTCTAATAATAAGTGCAACTTTTTAAAGGTTTTAACAATCAATCGATCTGTATTGACTGGTTAAGCAACGTTCCAATCAAGTCGAAGAAAATCACATTGATATGCTGTATATCATCGCATGATATGCCTTTATTTTGAAATTTCTTTCACACTCTGTTTCTGCCAAAATCTGAAGTGTCAAACGCAGTGTGAGCGGGAAAAGTTTCCGATGACTTTGCAGAAAGGAGTAAAGACACAAAATATACAAGGTTTTATTTCAAGATAAAATACTACAACCTGCGGGCAGCTTAATAAGGATGTGCTTGCTAATGTTAGCATGCTAACGTAATTAAATAAATGACTGTTTACAGAAAACCTTTTGTTTATATTCTGTAAGATGGAAGACATTTATTCATTGATAACAGTGAATTGATAATTCATTGATTCAACTTGGCATTTACATTTTTCATTTGTCCAAACATCAACGTGCTTTGTATTTTTTTTTTCTTTCTGGTGAAATGTGGTCATTGTGTTAAATTGATTTATAATACCGTCCTATATTGATCACAGGCCTCAATGGTTGTCAACATATTGATACGCTATTATTTACGACTGTTGTTTAGCATTAGCATTCCACACCATTCGCAGACTGTGAAAAACATAAACAAATTAAGGTTATGCTATTTGATAACTGCATTAGCTTGTCATTATTATGAGGATGCCCAAATAATAATGATAATAATAATAATTTGCTGAGAAAAAAAAAAAAAACAAGCAATGGGGTTGTTGGGAGAACTGTATCAAACTATAACAATCCAGAGAGGTCAGTACTACAACAGGAAGGGAAAATAAAGAATATATATTTTGTCACTAGCATCCTTCCTTAAATCTCCTGGTATTCCATTACCCAGTGATAGAAATCCTACTGCAGAGCTCCAACACCCCCCTCCATACAACAAAGCATCATGGATGAGAGAAATACTGTTGGAAACCTTTGAGGTTGGATTCAATGAATGAAAAAAAAAGAGAGAAAATGTCACCAATTCCATCTTCGGAGATTTCAGATAGGGAATGTGACAATGAAAGTACATCAAAGGGAAATGCAGACCCCACAGTCTTCAAAAGGCAGAGCGAGCGGCACATTCAGGGTTATTAAATAGATGAATATTGACAGAGTTTTTCCTATTTGAGGTGAACGCCACCTAAGCTATCTCCACTGATCCAACAGGACCAGAGCGAAGGCAAGCAGGGCCAGGCACTTTCCACCTCCCCAGGCATTCACAAGCTTTAATTGACACACACACACACACATATACACACACCTCTTTACCAACAACTGCAGACTGGACCAAGCTCTTGCTGAGCTTTGTTTGTCGAACTCCAGTACGTATTTCAGCAGTTTGGCCACCTTCATCTCCCCAAACAATCCCCATAAGAATTTAACTGGTGGGCAAACACACACCACGTGGGTAATGACGG
>CAAKHB010007275.1:0-28628 GCA_901007665.1 Aeoliscus strigatus
TCAGGTTTAAAACACACACACACACACACACACACGTAGGTCTGGTTCATATGACTCTTGTGTTTGAGTAGTGCTCTTGTGTTTGTGTTGAACTATAGTGCCCTCTTAAGGACAGTCAGTGTCTCCGCAGGTCTCAGAGACATTAGCCTTTATAAGAAGCTGCTACAGCATGAGAAAACACTTTATGATCACGTGTATGTTTGCACCTTCTTCAGTGTGCAGTGACACACATGAACAAACAATGCAATACTAGCTAGAGGTCAGCACATGTGAGCTCACAGTTTGCATACGATCTATACAGTCGTTGCCTGACCATTGTTTCAGGGTCTCCCCCCGACGAAACTGGGTAACACTATGAGTGCATGTGTCACCACATGAATGTTTTTGGATGTGTCCTCACAGGTGAGGCTCTCTCTAGGGCTGTACAGTGTCTTCTTGCTGGACTGGCTGACAGTCTTCCCCAGGGAGCAGATTCTTGTTATTCGAATGGAGGACTATGCAGCCAACCTTAAAATGGTGTTGAGGAAGACTTTTGATTTTCTGAGTTTAGGTAGGTGTTAAACTGACACATTGTACTCTGTGTTTACAAAATTTACATCTGAAAGACCTGGTCTCATCATCTTTGCAGACCCTTTGTCAGCACAGCAGGAGGTTGAAATGATCAATCAGGAGAAGGCAAACACCCGGCAGGAAAAAGACAAGAACAAGGGTCTTATGCTTCCAGCCACCAGAAAACTCCTCCGGGACTTTTACAGGCCCTTCAACGAAAAGCTGGCCAGTGTGCTGGGTGACAGGACCTTCCTCTGGAGTGGTACCTGATGTGGGTGTATGTGCACAACTGCAGGAAGAAGCTGATGCAGGAATTACTGCACTATTACATAACTATTACATGAGGATTTATATGAGGATTGTATGATACTGGAAACTGAACAAATGTATATTTGTATGATTTATTTGCTCTCGAAGGAAAATATGATGCACCAGGTGAATCAGAGATGAAGATTATGCAGCAACATTGGAAAGCTGTTTTAAATACAACTAGCAGTACACCATCAAGTAGACGTTTAATGCCATAATGTAAGGTACACTAAAGCAAAACAGTAAGTCTGGTCAGCTCAAAAGTTTGACAACCAGGGGAGTTTGTTTGCTTTTATGATAAAAAAAGTGTAAACAGGCTTCTATGACCACGAGCGCACGCACGCCCATTGTAATTACCATTGTTAATGCAACAGACACACACGGGAGTTGCACTGGCAACATTTGGACCGCGTACTCGATTGTAAGTATCAAGCTAGCTTACAAGGCAGCACTGCTGACCGGGAGAGTTTTCCAACAGTCTCTCCCTCAGGAACCCTCCCTTGAGGAAGTTGAGGTGTTGTTTGTGTGTTTGGCAGTCTCGATGACGCCTCCTGTACACACGTAGCTTAGGTCGCTGCCAGTACTTGTGTGGTCACTTTATCTGTCCGAACCACATAAACTGCTCCCCTGCATGTGCCAAAGCAGCCTCTGCACACTTTTTCTTGTGGTTGTGTGGGAACCGCCTGTTGTTGGATGGCGCATGGATAGCGTGCTTCACCACAAACTCAGTCTGGTAGGCTGTGAGGTTCTTCCTCTGTACAGCATCTTCAGAGAGGCAGAAGTGGGAGTTGTTCTGGCGGAGCTCATCGGCACACTTCCTGAGTCCGACACCCTGCAGAGCAACATCAGATATTGGTTTGGCTTTCAAGGATGTAAAGATACTCACAGATTTGTTTTTCATACTCACATGATTGAAAAGAAAGATACTGTCTTTTAAAGCGTGCTTGTTGTCATGGTCTGAGAAGGGATACACTCTGGATATCTGACAGGAACCAAGTCAAGTAAGAAGGGCAGAATTTGTTTTGTCAGCTATACTTGGATGGGGGAGGATGGCAGATAAATATTTATACTCTCTTAGCACAGACAATGTTTTCTGCTCACGTACCTGCTCAGTTTTATATTTAGTGTATCGCTCACGATTCAAGGCCTGCGGCAAGGATGATTTCACCTGACTCAGCATTCTCCCTGTGCTTGTAGAGGCCTCGCGATTCCTGGGCTCATTTCTAGGTGTCTCTGGATGAGCAAACTGAAAAAAAAAAATAAAAATAGAAAAAGAAAGCCGTGACAAGATCAGGTTTACTGAAACGTTTTCATTGTGTGCTAAGATAATAAAGCACTTACCCATTTGCCATCATTGCTCACTGAATAGAAAAGCTTTCCACCTTTAACCATTTTGGCACAGGTTGAGATTTTAGCCTGGAGATCACAGGGCATTTTCACCAGTCCTACACGTACACAGCACACAGAGCAAATAATGAAAACACTGGTGACTATGGAAACATGTAAACTAGTGGTGGCCATCTGCTTCAAAGCGGCGTTTCCCTTGAACCACCGCTTCAAAGTTTTCAGAGCTTTGGTACGGAAAAAAGACAAGATACCGATGACGTTTGAGGTGAGTCAAATGAAGAAAAAAAACATTCAGAAGATTCGTTCACCGAATCGTTCAGTGACCCCCCCCCCACACACACACACATCATACACACGTACGTCACCACCTACACACACGCACACACACACACAGCTCCATCACACTCACCAAACTGATCCGTTCAGCGATGCTTCCTGAAGTGCTGAAACGAGTCCTGAATGAACGAATGAATTTCATCACCGAGTGATGGAGACGAAGGCTGTTTTTTTTAACAGTCGTTAACATTTAACATTTAACATTTTATTGATCTAAAGTTCAGCATTGCTCTCGGTCAGTTTAAACCACTGACGTCCAATGCGTAAAAACATCATACAGCGAATCAGTCAAATCAAAATCGAGTAAGATCAAGATAAAGCATAAAGTCTATAAACATGCATTTTAAGAAGTCAGTGAGTTTGCAGAGATAATATAATCCTTTATTGTCAGGTAATTTTCAGTTATAACATTAAGACAAATATAGGTGTCGTAAAACAACAGACAATAGCATACTATATTAACAACAGGTTTAAGGAAAAAAAGACATGTATATTGTATATTATATTCAGTACAGAAAAATAAGAGAAAAGCCATTTGAGGGATGATAGTGTAGTGTCAAAAGATGATCAAGACGTTGATGGTTGCACATCATTTAAGATCATAAAGCGACTGCGCAGACATTTACAATAAATACATACTCAAGAATGGGTGAAATAATTCTAGCTGTCCATACGTATACATACCAGCCTCAGTGCATGAGCGTGTGTTCCCAAAGCTGGTGAATGATTATTTATGATTATTTATTACATCTTTTTCTGGTTAGTTTAGAAGCTGATTGTACCTTAACAGCTAAAAATGTCAAATTAATGGAGATACTCCTCCAGTTGTTTTCAACAGCGTAGTGTCTTTGCCTAGAGCACTGCAGCGCTGTATGGGATGGAGCTGCATTCATTTATGCACATTACTTTTAAATTGTGTGAAAAAAATTTGAATTTAGAACATTTAATTGTTCTATTGTTCATCTCAGCCATTTGGACAATAACAGCAGCCAAACAGGTAATATTTTCCTCAGCATTACTGTCCTTGTATTTGGACTCAAATTGCTGTCTGAGATTATGAAAACAAAATAAATAATAACCATGTCGTTTGCCTGCTAGGGAGACACACCACTGAAATATTCAGGCCCTGTGAAACTTTTGCTGAGAGACCAGATTGCCATCAGTGCTTATAGCCACACTGATAATATGATATATGATTACAATATGATTCATTTTTATGACCCTGCTAGCTGTGTTCCACAAAAATAAATTGAGAATTGTAATGAGCTTTCAGTCAGGAGATGTTATCGCGAATGAATCACAAAGTGACAAAGAGGGTGAGTGACTTTCAGTGCCCCCTCCCAAAAAAGAGAAATGATCCTTCAGAATAGAAAATTAGCATATCAGTGACTTTATTTTCAACACTTCATATTGAAATATCAATCCACACAAAACACATCAATGTAAACAATGCTTTTTAAAAAAAATGTGTTAAAAAAGTAAACACAAAACTTAGGACCTCAGATAAATTCAGTGTTTTTACCCACAAATAGTCTAAGGGCCAAAATAAAACATTGAATGTTGTATTCTTTGCTGGTACAGATGTTTAAATGGTGAAATGACCAGAGTTAATAATACTAACATTAAAGCATGGGTACCAACGGAGGGTAAAAACACTCTGGAGAGATGACTGGAGGGATATGGAGTGATGACCCGTAGTATTTTATCCACATTCTGTTCTTGGATTTACGCCAGTCAATCAGTACTGTCTGTACAGCTGTGAACTCCAGTAATTGCATCAGTTTAAGCTAATTCATTTAATATACTGTAATTTTAAGATGTGGAGGGAGCGCATTCTAAATCTGACTGATTGATTGATTGATTGAGATGTGTGCAACATCACAAACTTGTCACAAGGGATCGTAACTTTCTCCCATTTCTCTACGCAGATGCTTCTTCAGCAGTTTGGCTAATCGCTGCCACCTGGGGAAAAGCAGAAGAGTTCAGTTCCAAGTCTTCAGAATGTCCCAATTGTCACACAGAGTTCATGTTGCGTACCTTTCCTGTGCATCATTGTACTTATTTAACCTGTCTGCCTCTTTCCTCTTCTCCTCCATCCATCGTTGCAACAGTTCTTCGTTCTCTCCCTGAGCTCGTGCCAGTGCTTCCTTCAGTCCTTTCTGCTCCATGTGCAGGGCTGACAACTCTTTGGCTTGACATTCGATGGTGAACTCACAATCTGAAAGTTTCGACCTCAGGGTTTTGCTCCCTTTCGCCAGAGTGAGTGCCTCTTGGCGGTGATGGGACATACTGTTAAGAGGCAGGTGTTCCTGTATAGGTGACACTAGGACACTGGTGTGTGTGTGCATGTGAGTGTGTGTAACGTTTGATATTACCGTGACTGGCAGTACTGCAGTTCTGCCTCTTTCAAATACAGGACAGTGGTCAAATCTGAAACAGTCTGAGACAGCTGGGGAGACAAGGAGAGACAAATTTATTGACAACTGGATAGAAATAAGACAAGAACTGCAGAATCATAGTGACAGTAAGAGAGATTCTCTTTCTCTTGATGCTTTGTGGTTATGTTTGGTGGATGGTGTCATGAAATCCCACCTCAGGTAGAATGTCATTCAGATATATAAAGATAATTGTCTTTCCTCAGTAATCATTCAAATTGATCTGAGACAACATCTATTTGGAGTGTATAGATGATCAATTGCTCTCCTGCCGTCACCCACACATGATCTCCATTTAGCCACGTGTCATGCCTTCCTCCAGCAATAGTCCACTAAAAGATGTCTACTCCTATTCCTTCTGTCCATTTGTTTTATTTGAATACAAAGTATTCCCTCTCAACAAGACTATTCTCAGCAAGATATTTGGACAGCACACAAACAGGTTATGTGATGTGAAGTAATGACTCCTGCCATCGCCAGCAGCTCAGCTTTACCCCCCCTTGGAATACCATCTAACACCCAGGTGAAAAATCGGGAAGATGTAAACAGACTGGTTGACCTCAACAAACATTCTAATGTCCACAGCCATGATCCAGAAACAGTGTCATGTTTGTGCTACTGCGTAACCACGGTTTCCTAGAATGTTAAAAACCTCCAGTTTCCTCCCTGAACATGCTGATGTAAGTTATTGTTTGTTTGTTTACTCAAACTCAACACTCTTAACATATTCAAACATGATTAAAACTCAACTGTGTGAAATGAACTGATGTGAAATGAAACCCCAACATCATCGTAATCAGATGTAAATATAATTGCTGATACATCAGGTTCCAGCAAAGTTGATTAGATCAACCTACACAATGATGCTCACAGGCGTATTAAATAATCAGCGATGCTGTTGAGTAACAAAAGAGCAAAGTATGGGATGGCAAGAAAATAAAAATAGGTAAGTAAATAAATCACAATAAAAAAAACAGTGCATCCAATGTGACATTTGAATACCGAACGTTGTCACACTTTGGTCACCCAAATGTTGACTGTCATTCAAAATACAGATAATAAATGCCTTTTTTGTTTTTACTATGATTTATAAAATAAATGATGTATGATTCCGTCCCTGTAACTCACCTTTTTAGACAAGTGTTCACTCTCTTTTAGCTGGAGTTTGAGGAATCTCATATCCCCAGGTTCAACCGCACCTGACTCTAAGCTGGAAAATAAAACTATATCTTAAAGAAAATTCAGTTTTGGACATAAATGACAACCTACAGGTCATAATGTCGCATTTCCAACCTGTTTGAATTGATATCCGCTAGAATTTGTTGGCGAATTTCACATCGTTCCTCCAGCTGGGACACTGAAGGTGAAGCAGATTATAAAACACAGATGACGAAAACGAAGACGGAGACTAGTTGTTTCTCTGAAACACAACTCGTACAGTTTGTGAAGACGCCGGTGAACGGATCCTTCTCTGTCCGGTCTCTGAGCAGCAGCCGACAACGAACATCACTCTTCCAGTTTCCCATCGTACGTTCACAGAAATGTCTCACTCCGAGAAAATCCTACCACATCCCAAACTGGTCTCTTTCTGGATTTAACCTGTTCTCCGGTCAGACTTGGTTCAGTTTCCAGAAGAAAGTTCCTCAGCTCCTCCTCCACACAGTCAGCTGCTCCCGATCACTAGGACCAAGTCTGAAATTCACCAAAAAAAACAAAACTAAAGTCCTAAAATATAATATGATTATGGATGATAATCCATTTAAATGTCATTTCGAACAAAATATTTCAAACTACAAGTACCGTTGTTCAAAAAAACAGGCAAATTTTCCTTTCAAAATAAATTAAAAAAAAAAAAAAAAATAGTCCAGAAAGTAGAAGAACGTTCCCAATGTTTCTCGAATGTCACCTGACAGATATATAAGTACTTCCGGGTCAATT
Organism: Aeoliscus strigatus; assembly: GCA_901007665.1. Taxonomy (NCBI): domain Eukaryota; kingdom Metazoa; phylum Chordata; class Actinopteri; order Syngnathiformes; family Centriscidae; genus Aeoliscus; species Aeoliscus strigatus. The sequence goes on from CAAKHB010007275.1 coordinate 6,915, forward strand.
CCAAGTCTCTGTATCTGGCGAGAGTCTTGGTGAAATAGCTGATTCTTCTGTTGTGGTGTTTCGTTTCCCCTCCAATGCGTAGGGCTATTACGAGCGACCTGAACCAGCAAAGCGATGGATTTGGTCGATCTGACAAACTGACAAATTACTTGAAACCGGAAGTTGTTTGCCAGGTCTGCGCCAACGTGTGCTATGAAAACAACACACCGACTGACAGGCTGCCCGGTGATGGCATGACAGAAAGGCTGCAGGACAACGTTATTAACTATGTGAGCAGTCTAAATTACTACAGCTTGACAAGGCATGCAAAACAATTTAATGTCGCTTAAGTGAAAATCATATACACGTATTTTATAACCTTTTCTTTGGTGTTGGGTTGTCGAGATGCTAGCTTGTCAAGCTAGCTAACTTCATGGAATTGTCTCGCTCGCTAACGTGACGTTGATGCAATGGTGTTTCCACTTCGTGAGCTGATAGTCTAGTTCCTATTGAACACCGGTGTGTCCAGTATGAGCGCTTCGGCTGGAGCCAGAGAGCCGGGGACACTCCTGGACACAGAGAAAGAGGACAGTCCCATCAGCCCTGGAGAGAGCAGCAAACATGTAAGTACACAAGCCAGCATAAAGAGGGCATTTGCCGGTTTAATGTTAAGCTTGATTTAAGGGGAAAGATGATAATCCAATATTTTATTATTATATTATAAGGTATATCAATAGTAACATGAAGTAATGGAGTAACTGCATAAACCAAGTTATTTTATGAACCACATACAGTCAGTAATAGTGATATAATATATAATATATATTATATAACATAAGATATAATATAATAATAATAATAATATAATAATATAATATATATAATAATATGATGTTTGCAGATGACATTGTGATCTGTAGTGAGAGTAGGCAGCAGTTGGAAGAGAACCTAGAAAGGTGGAGGTTTGCTCTAGAGAGAAGAGGAATGAAGGTCAGTCGTAGCAAGACAGAGTATATGTGCATAAATGAAAGGGAGACCAGTGGAAAATTGAGGTTACAGGGAGCAGAGGTGGTGAAGGTTTAAGTTTTAAGTTTTAAGGTTTAAGTACTTAGGATCAACAGTGCAGAGTAGTGGAGACTGTGGAAGAGAAGTGAAGAATAGGGTGCAGGCAGGGTGGAACATCTGGAGAAAAGTGTCAGGAGTGATTTGTGATAGCAGAGTTTCAGCTAGGGTGAAGGGAAAGGTTTACAGGACTGTGGTTAGACCAGCTATGATGTATGGTTTAGAGACACTAGCGATAAAGATGCTGAGATTCTCTTTAGGAGTGACCAGGATGGACAGGATTAGGAATGAGGTCATCAGAGGGACAACACAGACAGGAAGGTTAGGAGAAAAAGCTAGAGAGGCTAGATTGAGATGGTTTGGACATGTGCAGAGGAGGGACAGTGGACACATTGGTAGGAGAATGTTAGAGATGGAGTTGCCAGGTAGGAGACAGAGAGGAAGGCCAAAGAGGAGGTTTATAGATGCAGTGTGTGGGAGGACATGGAGGTAGTTGGAGTCAGAGTAGAGGATACAGAGAACAGGGAAAGATGGAAATCGATGATTCGCTGTGGCAACCCCTGAAGAGGGACAAAGCCGAAAGGAGAAGAAGAAGAAGAAGATACAGTCAGTAATAGTGTCCTAAAGATAAGAATGAATAAGCGTTAAACTATTATGTAAGCAGAACCACATATGTACATCATTTATTTACTTCTATAAAACATGGCACATGATGAACACTTCTCCCAGATATGACTTTGTGGTTTTGTTTTGACTTGACAGCCTTTTGATAAGACTCTGAATTGTACATGAAACTCCTCAACACCAGTAGTCTTCACTAGTCAACGATATTAAGACAGAGCTTCTGAGGGTGTGACATTGAATGCATCACTTTTGTTTAAAAAAAAACAAAACAGCAGCAGTGTTTCTCTGTTTTACACACTGAACTTGTAATGCTTTTTCTTCTTGTAGGACTCTGGCATACTTTCAGGGAACAGTGAAATAAAGAGCCGTGCTGTGGTCAAGTACTCTGCCGCCCCACCGCCCACCAGCTATGCTCTTCTACAGGAGAAAACTGACCTAAAGCTACCCCCTGCCAACTGGCTGAGGGAGAACCCCCAGCTTGGCAGTGCAGGCACCACTGTGTTGGGGTCCAGCAGCAAAAGCAAGCCTTTTTCCAGGTAAAATGTAAAGAGGAAGTCGTTTTTCAGCTGCTGTTTGAGCTGGCTCTGATGTGTAACCCCCAGCAAACTATGTTGATCTTTAAGGAAGGTAGAAGGTGAGGGATTGTCTCTTGTAGCATTCACAAAACATATCCTAACCCACTGTGGTGGCCCAAAGCAAATTTAACCAATTAGGATGTTAAAAACTAGTAATGTGTTGATGCCTTGTGGGTATTTACTAGTGTAGCTATATCAGGGATAGTGCAGATCAGTGTAATAGGTTGTGTTGTTTCATGACAGAGCATAAAACGCTGTACCTGAAAACAAAGCTCAAAGAGCTTAAAGTCTTTCTTCAGTCACTTGCATTGATATAAATGTTGGTCCATCAAGTGTACAGTCTGACTCAATCCTCATGTCTTCTCCTCGTAGTTTTGGGATGGCCTATGATTTTATTGACTGCATTGGGGACGATGTGGATGTGGTGTCAGACTCAGAGGTTTGTGGAGCTGTCAAAAATAACATCTCTATGTTTGTTACTGTCTTTCGATCTTACCCATGCTCAATAACACCACTTTTTCTTTGTAGAACATCAAGAAGCTTTTGAAAATACCTTACAGCAAGTCCCATGTCAGTATGGCAGTTCACCGTGTGGGTCGGACCCTACTTTTGGACGAGTTGGACATTCAGGAGCTGTTCATGAGATCCTCTCAGGTATGACAGCGTCCAGACCATGATCATGAAATCAAGGATTATCCCAGATGTTTGTGGGCAATGAGTATATGCTAAGAGCTGTTTGTGTGTGGGCTGTAGACAGGAGACTGGACATGGCTCAAAGACTTTTATCAGAGGTTGATCGATCAGAAGTGGCAGAGGAAGAAGAAAAGTAAAGAGCACTGGTATCAGAAAGCAATTCTGTCAAAGTTCCTCTACTACAGGTGAGTTCTGATCAGTCAAACACAGACTTTTTTTTTGTGATAATTATCTAAAATACCAGTATTTCATGCAGTATAAATGGTGATGGGGCTGCTGAGCCTGTAGCAGAAGACCTGGATGAAGGAAAGGAGGAGACGGAGGCAGAGGAGTTCAGTTCTTCATGGCCAACAACATTCACCAGTGCGTCGTCTGACACCGAAGAGTCCGCTGCTTCTAAACAGGTATCTTGGCTGAATGAAGTTTTTCTTGTCAGGATTGAATCTTTGGCACCATGTTTAGAACTTTGTGATTTAATAAGTAAAAGACAGTAAAACTCTATTGTCGTATCTGCAGGAAAGCGTGTCTGTGGACAGTAAGTTTGCATTGGGACAAGTGGCATCTGTACCCAAAGAACAAAACCTCCCAGCACTCTTCAATGAAGGGGAGAACAGCCAGGTAAGATCAGCTTTGACTTCATTTAACTACATTTCTGAAATGCATCCAGAGGCACTTCAATATATTTGTATATATATTGACCAGTTCATTACGTACACCTGTGTAACACTGTGTAACACTACTGTGCTGTTCCTTCTTCTGTGTAATATTTCATGTACTGAAGATTAAAGATGTGTTGGTATATTTTAATGGTCCTTAGCTTTATACAATTGTTGAATCTTTTTGAACAGGGTCTAAGAAATGACTTTGTCCGGAACATCATGTGGACATTTGAGGACATCCACATGCTGGTTGGCTCCAACATGCCTATTTTCGGAGGTGGTCGCTATCCAGCTGTCAGTCTTAAACTCAGGTTGGTCTGTGGTTGGTCAGGATGGTGATTTGACAGGGTAGCTGAATCTGAACTCCACATCAGTCAGATGATTCTTATTTGTATCCTTCTGTCGAATACTCTTTGACTGTCTTTGTGTTTTTTCAGGGACAACAATAAACCAATAAATATTCTGACAGGCATCGACTACTGGCTAGACAACCTGATGTGCAACGTTCCAGAGCTTGTCATGTGCTTTCACGTCAATGGCATTGTTCAGGTAAATGACTTCAGGTTCAGGCCAGTCGTGCATACGTAATTGTCTGTTTGATGGCTGCCGCAGTTAATTCTTCTCAGCTCATGTGCAGCCTTTTTTTCCTGAAGACATGACACATCTTTTCATTTCAGAAATATGAGATGATAAAAACGGAGGACATTCCTCATCTGGAGAATTCTACATTCTCCACAAGGGTGGTGAAGGACATCGCTCAAAATATTCTCTCCTTCCTCAAGTCCAACTGCACCAAAGAGGGTCACACCTACTGGCTGTTCAAAGGTGCAAGATGAACGAGCAGGAAACGCTCAGCGCTTTCACTTTTCATTTCATGAGTTCATTATTCTTATCCTCTGTGTTTTTTTTCTTTAACTGGCAGCTAGTGGCAGTGACATTGTGAAGCTTTATGATCTCACGACTCTGTGTGAGGAGGCTGAAGAAGAGAAATGTCAGAATCCCTTCACTCTCCCTGTGGCTGTGTTACTGTACAAGTAGGTATCTGAGACGGAGACAGGAGGTTTGTTCAGATATAGCTTGTCTTGTTTCATTTCAAGGCAGAAAAATATCCAAAAAGAAGTCATAGGAAGTTATTTATTTATTCTATTGTTTGTAAAATCACTAAGTCTTATTCTTATTCTGTTATAAGCAGTGGAATGTGTTAAATGTTCTAATAATCACAGATGCCTCTGCTGCTTAGTCAAACTACAAATTGTTACCTTTACAATCATATAAGAGACCCAGTTTGTCATTTCCTGCTGTGCTTTGTCAACATCCACTGCGGATCTCAGTAAGTTATGCTTCTGCTGTGTGTTGCAGAGTGGCCAGCAACCTGATGCTGAAGGCCCGACAGAACAAGAAGCACTATGGCACGGTCCGAACTCTGCTCTTAAACTGTGTGAAGCTTCTGGATCAGGACAGACATCCCCAGGTAACAGTGGGTTTAAAGTGAAGTGGAATATCACAGAGGAAGTACAACAAACTATCTGTGCTGTGCACTGAAAAGGCATACCTGAGGAAGGTGGAACACTGGTATGTTGAATTGTAATGTTGATTTGTTTTATGCTTTAAACAAACAAAGAAGATAATGCATTTGAACTGTTAATTGAAACAAAATATTTTTTTTAATTTAACAATTTATTATGATATTATATTATAATATACAAGATTAATATTATATACATATGATATAATATTAATAGAATACATTTAATATTAGTAATACCACAACAACAAAACAACAATCATATTAATAATTATAGTAATTCTTAATAATTTATATTAGTAACACAAAGTCCGTAGAACTTTTGTAGTCCTTTATTCGATTCGTACTATTCATTTCTAATACCATCTATAGTTCTGAATTATTGGGGTTATATCATTACTTTACAATGTGTAATAATGGTACAGCAATCATATTAATTGTGTGATAATAATGAAAAGAACGTCAGGAGACACATAGATGAAGTTCATTGCTCCTCAGAACTAAGAGTAGTGTGAATCTGAATTATGCATCCAGACTGCAGGGAGGAAAGGACTTGAATAAACCTGTGATTTGATGAAGTTTGATTGAGGCCGACTCATGATCTCGCTTCTCCTGCCTGTTCAGATCATCGCCTCAGCCTACTACATGCTGTCAGAGCTGTTCCAGCTAGACGAGCCTCCTGAGCATGATGGAGGGGAGTCGCTCCGCGCCGGTGGCTCTGAAGACAGCTACAGTGACGAAGACAGGGAGGAGGAGGAGGAGGAGGATGAGCTGGAGGAGGACAGCGATGAGAATAGCTCGTATGGTAGCTGCCCAAGCCCACAGGACGACAGTAAAGCTGTGGCTGTTATCCGCTCCGTAGGCGAGCTGTCTGTGCCGCAGAAATACAAATCCACTCACCTGATCAGGGTGAGTGTTTCTGGTACACTCCCCTCTAAGCACAGTTCACCGTTCTGTCTTATACGTCTCTTTTTCTATCTTTGCAGCCAAGTTGTGCTTTCCCTGTTTCACAAGACAAAGAAGAGCGATGCAGACACGTCTTAAGCTACGTCCTAAAGGCAGGTTTCTACAAGATGTTTATGTCTTCTCATGTGATTGTCGTACTCTTTGAATCAACGCTTGAAAATCACCACACAGGGGCTGAAGGCCGTGGATGGCAGCATCAAGAAAGAGAGCGACCTCCCAGCTGCGGACCCGAACACACCCATTCCTCTCAAATACGAGGACAGAAGTGCCATTGGAAGCAGCGCTGCTGACAAAGCCATCTCCCTTCTTCTGGATAGAGGTCAGTGCTTGTTTTCCAACTTGGATTTTGTCGTTAAACAGGAAATATGTGAACATTCCTGAGTAAAACACATCATCTCTGTCCTCAGTGGGACCCTTGCAGGCAGATCGGAAGCACCTGACACGCTCCGGGATGATCCCTGGCTCGTGGCAGCATCACATGAAGCTGCAGCTCTTCCTCAAAGCCTCCAAAGCGTACTACGTCCTCTCTGACGCAGCCACCAACTTGTTTAAATATGGCCGAGCTTTGCGCTACATTAAGTTATCTCTGCAGTGCTACGGTAAAAGACGCTTTGGGTGGCTTTCGCATTGGTGGGTTTGAAAAGGTGGATACATGTGGTAATCCAACTTTTTTTCCTCCTCCTCCTCGTCCCTGGTTTGCTGCAGATGCCTATTGTTCCGTAAGTGGCACGCTGGGCCTGCAGGTGCTGCAGTTTCACAGCCAATGTCTGTCTCTGTGTGGGGACATCCAGCTGATGTTGGCCCAGAACGGCAGCAACAGAGCAGCGTACCTGGAAGAATACAACTATCAGACAAAAGAGGACCAGGAGATCCTGCATAGTCTCCACAGAGAGAGCAGCTGCCAGGGTCGGTTGACGTTGAAAGTAGCCGTGCAGCTGTTGTGTTGTACTGTAAACAGTATTACAATGTTAGCGCTTTCTTAACCAAAAGATTTCCTGTGTCTGTGTCGCTTTAATCTTTTGTCACCAGCCTTCAACATGGCAACTGACCTGGCCATGGACCCGGAGTACCAGCTGTTTATGAGCAGTAAGTGCTACGAGGCAGCGTATGAACTGCTGGTCTCTGACGACATGTCAGAGCAGCTGGCTCAGGTGCTCAAACGGCTCGGGAACATTCGCAACGAGATGGGAGTGTTCTACATGAACCAAGCTGCAGCTATGCAGAGTGAGAAAGAAGGTATGTTTAGGAAGTCCTAGCTGATCAGAATATATCAAATTTCTTTTCACTTCTTTTCTCTTTCTGCCCCCCCCAAGCTAAGAAGGCAGTGTCTGTGGCAGAACAGGAGCTGTGGAAAAAGAGTTTTTCTTTCTTTGAGAAAGGCATGAAGGACTTTGAAGCCATTGCAGACAGCACAAACACAGCACTGCTGCTGTGTAACACTGGCAGGCTGATGAGAATCTGCGCTCAGGCCCACTGCACCGTCTATGCCGACCAGAGCAGAGGGGAGTTCTCACCCGAGGAGGCGCTCTACTACAATAAGGTGTCACACTCAGCCATCGTACCCTGCTGAGACTGGATCCTGTTTATGTAACTTCTGTAACCGTCTCTCCCAGGCTATAGACTACTACCTGCGTGCTATGAAGTCACTGGCGAGCAGGCAGAGCCACCCAGCAGTGTGGGACAGTGTGAACTGGGAGTTGTCCACTACCTACTTCACCCTGGCTACACTTCTGCAGGACTACGCTCCGCTGTCCAGAAAGGCCCAGGAGCAGGTCACATCCGGGTTTTCAGTGGTTGAAATTACAGGAAAAGCCATTGTGTTGGAATTAATCATCAGTTGGCTCTGTGTGTTTCCAGATTGAGCAGGAGGTGACGGAGGCCATGATGAAATCTTTAAAGTACTGTGACCTGCAGACCGAGTCTTCTCGCCAGCCCCTGTATCAGTACAGAGCAGCCACCATCCACCACCGCCTGGCCTCCATGTACCACAGCTGCTTCCGCAACCAGGTGGGAAACCATTCTGTTTATGTGAGGGATTAACCAATGTGTAGGTGTGCGTTAAATGGTTGAAGGCATGACGCCGTGTAATGCACACCTACACACTGATTAACTCTCTTATACCATGGCCATTTGCCAAAGAAACAGAAATGGCAGCATTCATTTCTAATGTCTTGTGCACCAGGTTGGGGACGAACACTTGAGGAAGCAGCACCGCAGCCTGGCTGAGCTTCACTACAGCAAGGCTGTTTGTTTATTCCTCAGCCTCAAAGATTCCCCCTGCGAACTCCTCCGCACGCTGCTGGAGAGGGTGGCGTTTGCCGAGTTCACCATGGCAGGTGAGGAGGATGTCAGGATGGAGAAGAGGCTGCTGAAACTATAAAGCAGCTCCCAGAATAGCAAAGGCCACACTGAAATCCACTATTTACTGTTAAACATTGCTTTCAATTACTCTTCTAGCATGTTTGTTTATTCTGTTTTAACCTGCTGGTCTTTCCTGGTGTCACTTGTCAAAGACACCTGTATGAAAAGTGGTGTAAAAATTCATTTTCTTATTTTTAAAAATGTTTTAAAAATGCACAGGTCAGAGCAGCAGTGCCTCCAAACTCAAGAGCCTGACTGGAGCCCTGGAGATCATGACAGAGACTCGTTTTGCTTTCCAGCTCATTCACAAAGAGCTGCAGGAGGAGCAGGTCGAGGTACGCGTCAGAGCTCCAGCAGCAGCTTTGCAAACCTTTTTGTTGATTGCATGCTAACCGCTCCCTTCCTTTCACATCTTCTGTAGCTGAGTGAAGCAGACGTGAGGGAATCTGCTGGGTGCTCTGATGTGGCCACCGGACCCGCTTCTGGACTGAACCTCCAGGAATTGATCAAGTTAATGGGCGTCTTTGAGCCTAGTTTCTCCTTCCTGCTGCTGCAGGTGATCAAGCTGATGACGACAATGAAACGTAAACCAAGGTGAGTGACATTCTAAAACCTTTGTTTTTTTTCCTTCTCAGGCTAACTCATTTGTGTTCATTGCAGCAGTAAAGATGAGGAGCTGCTGAGAAGCTACAAGAACGTGTACTCCAGGCTGCTGCGCGCTGAGAAGAGCACAGCCCTCCTCACCCGCGTGCAGCTCTACATCGAACTCCTGCAGCAGCTCACTCATGAAGCAGGAAGTGACAGCGCTCATTTGTGACCAGCAGGAGGACAAATTCATCGATGGCACGCGCTCAGGCAAAACTGTGAATGACTGTTTCTAAGCTAATTTCACCTCTTGCGCCTTCAATTCAGCGTTTTCTATCGCTCGCACAGGATGTTGACTTTTGTTGTAAATTTAGAAAATTTAATTTAAATTTCCTGTTAATATTTGCTTGTCATAAGCAGTGATGGCTCATGTCTGAGCTCCTACATATGGGATGTGTTGTTAACTGCACAAAGATCTGCGTGGTTGGAAACAAAAACTGTCAGAACAAATTTCAGACTCAATTCCTAGATAACCCGTACTTGCATGAGTCATGAGAGGGAAGCTAGGAAAACAAGTCTTGCTATAATTTCTCAAGTCTCATTTTAGCTTCTCGTGGCAGAGTATTTTAGCAACAAACACTAAAATGAACTTGGACAGAAATTCACAAAAACGATTAGATCAGATGTAGAATCAGTGGAATTGTTTCCTTGCTGAAGAAATAGTTATATAATAATAAAAGAGAAGCAGGAGGTGAACGGGGATGTTCTTAAGGATCATTCACACCACGGATGCTGTGCATGGAATGTGAAGTGTGATCGATGGCTGAGGCGACAAATCAAATACATTTATTTTCCACAATGGTGTGCAATAGTTTGTCCCCTTTTCTGTTTGTGTAAATGTGTTTATATCACCATGGTTTGCTGTGATATGAAAATAAAATTTCTAGATTTTCCACACTTCATGTTATTTCATTAACACAAATTCTTAAATTCAGCTTTATACCCACACGTCCCCAACACACATCTGCCTACATGTGTCGAGTGAGTGGAACAGTGGTTGCGATGTGCACAGACTTACGGTTGCAGCTTCAACAGGAACTACAAAGACACGTCAGTGTTTAGTGTGGGGACTGGATGGAACCTGAGAAGAGCTTGATCCTGTTAAAGGATGCCTGGTTCGATTCCCAGTGACATTGTGATCATTCACACAGCACGTGGAGGGAGTCAGGTAGCCAGGGTGGTCGCAGTCACCCCCAGAGTTAGTTGTTAACTAAAATAGTTAACATATATAAACTTATATAGTTAAAGTACTACTAAGTTACTAATTAGTAACTTAAAATAATAATACCTGGCCATCGTTTCAGGGGTAGTGGTTGATTTTGATGTTTTGTTTAAAAAGTTGAAATTACTATATTAAGTTCTCTGTTGTTTGAAGCAGTGAAAGGACTTATTTTTGTTTATTTATCTTACCAAAAAGGGTTGGTCTTGTTCATGAGTCAAAGAAATTGAACTGAAAGTCAAGTCCGCGTAATTTAAGCTGCTCAATTCCACTGGTATTAGTTATGTTTACTTCATTGGTAACAAAAATGATGTGATTCTATGTCATTTTAGTCAACATTTGATCAGTGCAGGAGGCAGATCTTCACACACACACACACACACACACACACACACACACGGACCAAACAAACCAAGCTGCTTTGCTGAATCAGTGCACACACACACAGTTTGATTTATATGACCCAACATCACAATGAGCATGCAGGAAACTACATTATCACTCTCTAGTGTATCAACACTGACACGTTTGTGAAGCCTGATGAATGTGAGTAAAATCTTGGTGTGAGAGTGAAAGTGTAATATTGTACAGTGGGTGATAGTACAACATACAGAGTAGAAGAGCAAAGCTTACAATTATTATCACGAGCCTTCATCGTACAGTGAAGGATTTACTTTACAATACAACATAGAATAATCATTACATGATGATATATACAATGATATAGAAGAAGGTGTGGAGAAAATAAAACAGTAACCTCAGCGGTCAGAAGAGGAGGTGATATGAGGATAAAGAGGGGAAAAAATCCCTTGTTTTCATTCAGCCATGATGGGTAATAACAGGACAAAAGAAGAAGAACTATCCTCATTTTCCCTCTTACATAAGTGACCTTCTGGCCAAAGATACAAATACAAAGCATGACAAAAATAGAAAATAAAATGAAATGCAGCACAGATGTACAGAAGAACGGAAATCCTAAAAACAAATGACTTTTGTGATATATTAATTCAATCTCTACAACATTGTGCAATAAATCTGAGTGGAATCCCAGCGCCTGAGAGCCATCACTGGATGGTGCAGCGGTCATGAGGCTGCCCCTCGTGGGGCTCCTCAGAGGGGGGCGGATATTTCTCCTCCTGGCCGTGAGTCTCTGCAGCATCCAAAGTATTCTGGAGGATGACTTTGCTCTCGCTCGGCGGCAGATTGTAGAAGAAATACTGCGGTGCCATCTGGATGAACCTAATAGGAGAGGAGGAGGCGTGTATAGGGGCTGAATGTCAGTTGCTTTTCTTAGACAGCATATTTACAGGGAATGCTCCTCTCACATTATGCAAGCAGAATCAAGAAGAGCATGACAAAGATGGCGTTCATTAAGCTGCAGCTCCACATTCCCAGACATCTGTGCAATCCATAATCCCTCCTCTAATCAGCTGATACTAGAACAGGATTATGATACTTCCCATGACAAGCAACAGGTCTGCTGAACGGGGACTTTCCATCTGCCTGCCAGCAAAAGTTATTTTGTCTGATTACATTCAAGCCTCTTTGTATGGTAAGGAACTGCAGTTGTTAACGAGAGACTTACTCTTCTGGAGTGATTTGGGTGACGACTCGGAGGCAGTTGTCCTCCGAGAAGGAGTGCTCGTGGAACAGCACCCACTCCGGCAGGCCCAGTCTGGGGCCCTTGGTGCCATAACCAGACAGCGGATGGATCTGAGCCACATGTTTATGGGTCAAAATGAAATAGGTCCCTGACCCATCCACATCTCGGGCCACCTGAGAGGAAACAATCCAACGCAATGACTGTGACCACTCAAGAAGGAAGTGACATGAAGAATTCAGGTGAAGTTCAGTTCACGGTATAAACCAACAGATGTTGACAGATGTGCAGCTGAAGTGCATTGATTTGTGCGGCAGTGTGAAAATGAAAGTTGGTTATTTTTTCCACCGGAAAGGGTTTGTCTTGGTGCTGAGAGACATTGGAGAGAAACAGATGAACGCAGCTGAAATCTTAATTGATGTGAGCAGAGTTTGTGTCAAAATAAAAAAGGTATGTGTATAATTACAGTGTGTTGTTAATTTTTTTTTATTTATGGTTATAAAAGAACCTGGAATAAAAGCTTGCTCAAATATATATATATATATATATAGGAATATAGGAAATTCAGATTATATACATATTATATATATGTATATATATATATCACATTACAGCTCATTCAACCTTGTAGTATTCATGATCGATGACTGATAATAAAATGAGTGTTCAGGAGGAAAGTTAAAAAGTTAAAAACTTTACCTGCATGAAGAATCCTGCCAGCAGCGCTCTCTTGATGTTGATGGTGTTGATACGGGAGCCGAATGCCGGCGCCGACACGGGCAGCTCGATTCTCCTCAGCGTGTCGGTGAGCTCAGTGAGAAGAGCGTCAGCCGTTAGCAGAGCGGTGTGGTTCATGTGGAAGTCCTTACACCACTTCTCCACGTTACAGTCTGACGGGAGCAAAAAGCACAGTGAGTGCTGAGAGATGGAAAGAATTCAATTAGAAACCACGAGCTGCTGGACATGCATGACTGATTGCCTCCTGTGATGTTTGCGATTGTCTGGTGTCAAGCTCACATGGATCCTGCTGGCACTGTTTAAAAGCCTTGTAGATATTGATTAGGGTGAAGTGATCTCCCTCTGGGTGCTGGAACGCTACGTGGCTCTGGACCTCTGGCTTCAGGTCCACAGAGGGAACGGTGAAGCATGTTGCAGCTGAAAGTAAAAATGACAACAACAGTCACTCCTTCTGTTTGGTCCTGGTTGAGATATGAAATGATATCCAGGCCTTTATCTGTCAGATAAAGTTAAGAGTGAGCGATTACGTGCCTGTTAACATGGCGATGATGATGACCACCTCGCTGACGCAGTCAAACTCGCAGGAGGCCAACAGGGTCTTGGCCATCTGGGGCTCCAAAGGGAACTCCGACATGATGATGCCCATCTCCGACAGGTTGCCGTCATTATCCAGAGCTGCCAGGTAGTCCAGCTCCTCCAACGCCTGCATCAGAGCTTCAGGATCTGGAACGGATCATATTAGTTGAACACTGAATGGGAACCGGCCAGTATTAGTGGCAGCTGTGCCACTGTGTGTACTCAGTAATCCAAAGTACTGACCCACTGGGGCAATACCCACTACCCACTACACTAAACTGGCACCCTGGTGGGCACGCTCTGAGCAAAAAGGCAGCTGCAGATTACGATTTTATAATCCACACCAACATCTGCCATGTATCACTATGCAAAATGAAAAGTCTTTCCTGGCACAAAAGAGATTTTCTAATCTCACTTTGTTCTAAACATGTTTTTGATGAGAGAGAGACAAAGAAACACGGACGCAGAAGAAGTGGAAAATTTCAAATCCACCTCAGATGCTCTCTATTGTTATGCACTCCAACGCAGCAGCTCCAGTGCGCTCTAATCATCTAATGGGAAGCTCAACGAGTGTGTGTTTGCATCAGTGTAGTGTGTGGGGGGGGTAAATCTGGGCGAAGACAAAAGCACACAGAAGCAGGTCAGTTCTAAAAGGATGCTCACAGAACAGGAGCTGTCAGTTCAGCTGAGACACGGCTCGCTGCCCTCCAATAAAACAAGTTTCCGTCTGCTGAACAAGAAGGAACGGCCTGTCTGAACCCAACACATGTTGCTATCACCAAGGATGTGAGACGTTTAGTGAACAGTGGTCGCTGCCATGAAAGATATTCTGTGTGTTTCTGCCACCTCACCTGGCCTGTCAAGGAAGTCACAGTGGCCCAGTCCAGCGATCTCCATCCTCTTCAAGAACAGCACGGTGGAAGTGATGTCAGACTCCACAACATGCGGGCGAATCTCAGCGGGAAGCTGCCTGTCCTCAGGGTAGAGACAAAAACACTTCCCTGCAGGACAGAGCGACACTTTAGATGTTGTACGTACAAGTCTATTTAGTATGTGGGGTATCCCTGTGGAGTGGCCTTGACATGCAGGTTAAAACTGAGCGGAAACAACATTTAAACACATTTACAAAGGGATTTTCATGGATATTTACATTTTTTTACACACATTGCACATTGTGTAAAAACATTTTTCTACATATCTATAGCCTGTGTAGGGTTTGCTTGATGTTCAAAGGGAACAGGACATAACCTTCCCTCTGGTCCCTCCGCGGGCTTATTTGGTGTCTTTTTTTCTCTTTGTTTTACTTTGCATTGGTATTTTAATGTTTACTGCCTAATCAAGGTAAATACAAATCATGTGAAACCAAAAGTTTTTCGTCTTTTTGTTTGACCTCTCACCTGTGGGACCTGCCAGCTGTTTGCGTGTCGTAGCTTGACCGCTGCTGATTGGCTGAATTATGATAGAGTTTGTCCGGATCCTGGGGTTGTACACCTGTTAGGACATCAACCAAAGAAACATTACACCCACCAGCAGTGAATTAAGGTCCACATGGGGCCACAGGGTTCAGCTCAGTGGGTCGGTGCCTCTGCATTGGACTTTTGACAGGGTTTTAATACAGAATCAAAACCACCCAAACCTCCAGAGCGAGGGGGATGGAAATGCTGTCCTGCCCATTTGGCCCTGGTCACCTCACACACAAATCTGCTGATACTTGGGATGAGTGTCGTGGAACCAGACTGTTGCATTTCAGAAGATATTACAAGGATTTTAATTCCCTTTTCAATTCCCTTTTTTATAGCCTGTTTCTCTTGGGTTAACTTGTTTTTAATATTGTTTAGCCAATAGAAATAACTTTAGTTTAATACTGTTATTGTATTTATTTCATTACCTGATAACCTCTGTTGGAGATGTGGAACAAAGGCAGAGACTTTCCTACATGTGCTATGGGAATGTAATTTGATACAACCATTTTGGTAGAAAGTAATACAACATCTGGGGATGGCCCTGGAGATAGAGATTCCAGTTCTGCCAAGATTATGCTTCTTGGGAGACCAAACATAAATAATGGGAGGGTCAAGACACGATTTTGCAGTTATAAAGGTCGGGATGGTCACAGCAGCCAGAAATAGCCTCAGGTTAAGTATATTAAATATGTCTGCACCAGACTATAAAAAGGGATTGACACTATGACAGAAATAGTGTCATATGGACAGATGTTGGCGAGAGTTAAGAACAACTTGATACGAATTGAGGAGATGGTACAGCTGTGACTAAATATTATTGTGTGAATTACTCTGTACTGGCATGTATATGTAGGTACCATATATCAGGGACCCACTGTAACCCCACCCAACGGAACTGTGTCAAAGTGCAAAATAAATAGAGATTAAAGACAAAGAAATAATGATGAACTTACATGTCTTTTCTCAAGGCCTGAATCAATGACAAAGTTTACTGAGCTAACACCCCAGAAGAAGTCTTCATTCGGGCTGGACGTGAGGAACACTCTCCGGGTTGGACTTGTCTCATCCTCCCTCGGGGTTGGTAGATTCCCTGACTGGCCCGGATGCACGGCAACAGGCAGGAGTTCACTGAGGTCAGGTGGGAAGCTGCGGCTCTCATGACGCAGGATGTTCAGAGCCAGGTCGATCTCCTGGTGGGAAGGGAAAGAGAAACAGAACATCAACTAGAAGACGATACACGCAGACTGCTGATTCCACTACTTCTGTACCTGTGTCGTCACCAGAAACACCACCACATCCCCGTCCTCTTCAGACTGGTGGATCTCCAGCACCAGACGGAGCGCGGAGCAGAAGTAGCTGTCACCTGTGCTGCTGTACACCACCTCTCCTGCAACCGGACTCTCCAGCTGGATCAGAGGCACCGTGGACCCCGTGAAATGGGCCAGCTGTTTGGGACCGGGCTCAACCGCGGTGAGGAGAACAACCCGGAGCTCTGGCCTCTGCAGGGCGATGTCCTTCAGCAGGCCCTGGAGCACGTCGGTGGCCACGGTCCTCTGGTGGGCCTGGTCCACCACCACCACACCGTAGCGCTCAAGCAAAGGGTCTGACATCATCTCTCTGAGTAGCATGTCATCTGTGCAGAACCTGTGATGGGGGAGGAAAGAAAAATGAGACACAATATGTGTCCAACTCATGAAATGTTAAAATATATGTTAAAATAGATCCACATCTTAAGAACGCCTTCAGGTTATCAGTATTACAGTAGTACTCTGGGAATTACTCTGTGAGAGTGGATCCCCTGAATCTTATCTCCATCCCCTCGTTGTGTTGAACTCTTTTGTCGCCAGCTGACTTATGAGAACAGCACATGAGGGAGTGTGACATATGGGTCGTGAAAAGAGGCCCCCCTCAAGCCTTTGTCCCTCCGCTGAAAGACAAACCAACTCATCTGTGTGTGTGTGTGTGTGAGTGTTGTGAACATGCAAGATGAGAGACAGACTTCTCTTTCCAGACCTGAGCACAGTGTCGTTGGCGCAGCATGTTTCCAGAGGGATGCTGTACCCGACTTCATGGCCGATGTTGACATCCATCTCATCGGACACTCTCAAAGCGAGATCCACAGCCTGCTGCGCGTGGATCTGGGTACAAACCACCATGCCGTGCTGGAACTGGACTGACAGGCCGAATTCGGCGCACCACTCAGGGATCTGTCTCAACAGCAGTGTGAAATTACACGTTTATATCACACGTCTCCACAATATTGTGAGTTTGTACGAGGGTTTGAATCTTTCCCTGCAACAATATGCTGCTGCATGAATGAAACATTTTCCACATGGGTGTAATTACAAGTGTGAAGTTGTACTCACTTGAGAGCTCCTTCCAGTTTTGGCAGAACCACTGACTATCACAAACTGTCCTTTGGCCAAAGTGTCCATGAATTCACACTTTGCTTTCCACACTGGCAGCTTTTTCCTTTCTGTCAGCAGCTTGTAAAATCTGGAGGAATAAGGCAGTCCGTCAAACTGATTCAGCTCCAAAATATCGTCGTATTCTTTATCTCCCTGAGTCAAAGCTTCTGTGTCTGAACAGCAGGGTGGTTTCCCCTCAAAGCAGTCCTCTCCAGCTACAATGTCCTGGGCCATCACTCAGGCTGTCCGGTTTAAATGTCATGAACACGTCCACAGGGATGAAGTTTGGAAATCACCTGCTCTCAGTAAAACTGTTGGACGACACACAGGATGCACTGCAAGTGAAGCCAAAAGAAAAGCTCGCCAGGCGGCCAGCCCAGCGCTGTCATGTGGCCGCTAATCCCATAGAAGTGTAGTCATCAACAGATGACACACACACACACACACACACACACACACACAGAGGGGGGGCAGGGGCCGACAGTGAGAACTGACTTACACACCCACAGTAGCACAAAAGTGTTCATATTTCTGCCTCGCAGCATTAGCACAGGTACAATAGCCAGTAATCTGAGTTGTAGTATCAGATTCAACAGACAAGCGTTTACAATGGATCCCTGTGGATTGTCTTATTTTCATTTGTATTCATTCGGTGCCACATTCTGTTCCCCTCCCACTTCTGCTGTGTGGTCATTCCAGCTGTCAATGCAAACAGCAGATATTTTATTTTTTTTACTTCAGCCTCAGCCCCTGAAATAATTCTACAAACCACTGTGAAGACAAATAGCTACAGCACTTCATGGGACAGAAATGTCCCATTGAACCCCGTTTGGACTGCTGCTCTTGGTCTCATTGTCATAACAACATAATAGCTTCTGTCATATAAGGCTTTCCAGTGGGACTATTGGCTTCAAAATCATCATTTTTATTACTTTCAACCATATTGAGACATTTTCTCTTGTTTGGCCTTTGGGAAAAATACATGAAATATTTTTTCTGCAATATGGAAATCTGCTGGCATTGATGTGTGTGGGCTGATCCTCCAGTGGGAAAAACTATTAATCTGACTGAGCTCAAGTCCCCAACTCACAGATTAAATGCAGATCATGAGGGAAACATGAGGGGATCATTAGTTCTTTGCTGCTTCCCGACAGACAAATTACACAAATGTATTACTTCTCTGCCACAGTAAAGAGGGTGGCGAGGGAGAACTAGATAGATCTAAAGTTTGCATTTGTAGTGACTCACTTTGTCCAACAGGTGGAAGTATTGGACAGCAGAGTGTTTTCATACAGCTTCATATCGTTTCCTTTTTCTTTCTTTTTTTCACATGAGAAATTCTTATTTTGGTTGGACTTGAACACTTTCTGTGGATTAAACCGAAGTCAGTTCATTAAAGGATATCAAAACAACTTATTGGAAAACAGTCATCAGGGAACGTTTATTCAGCTCTGTAATTTCATCAAAACTCAAACTAAAAGAACGTCCTCCGTGTCTCAGTTACAAGATGAAATGTTTTTTCACCCCAAGTGTAATTTGGGCCTTAAAACACTTCTTCTGTTACATGTAAAACAAGACAAGATGTGATTACAGACTTACCATATTTACACCTTAAAATGACGTTATTTTTATGTAAATAAACACTGTACATTTAAGATTTACAAATGGCATAAACACTGATCCATTAATCAACACAGAGACATTTTCCAGCGGGGAGCTGGATGGGACACATATCACCACATCCCAAAACAAGTAAAAGCGTTACTTGCACACTTTTTTCACACAAATGCTACTGACTTCAGTCATTCTGCAGTGGCGAGGTAACATGCACTGCGTCTGGACATGCTGCAAGGACAACAAGCATTCTCAACGAGTACACAGACACAGCATGAGTGGAAAGAAAAGAACTGCACAACAAACAGCGAGATCCCTCTTCATACAGCACGTCAACAGGAAATAACTTTAAGGAAAGTGCCGAACTGAAAAAAGTGCAATGCAAAGCTCTGACTCTCTAGACGAATGCTTGATCAATCTCAGAGTTGAAGATGAATGCAGCCAAAGTCGGTAATGAATGTGATGAAGGCAGAGAAGACGGGACACGGTCAAAGCTTGGCGAGCCCAGAACGCTGAGGTCATCCTGTTTGGCTCAAACACTGATGAAGTATAAATGTGAATACATCCAAACAGCACAGTTCAATGTTGAATTACGTCAGAGTAATTCTCCGGGACGCAATCGGTCTGCCAATCACTTTCTGAGGCATCTGGAGAACATTTGGAACGTCCAACAAAAGTTGCAAGCACGATAAAATGTGTGAAGGACAATAATCAAGTGTGTGTGCTGTGAAGTAACCTTATGAGGGAATGTGGAACTGTAAAATGATCTCACTTGTAGCAATCGCACCATGAAAACAAGTATTCCGAGGCTTTAATAACGTGTGAGCTCAACTACTTCAGCTCTGTCCTCAAAAGGTCAGGAAGCACATCCACGTTCTAACAGTAGAAATAAAAAATTCTCTTCCTTCGTTAAAGAAGATAACACACACACAGAACTGCTCTGGAGGACGCAAACTTATTCGGACAACTTGCTCGGTTGTGCTGCTCCATTTCCCTTTTTTTTCTTCAAAACCAAATCTTGTTTGCATTTTGATTATTCAAGCCATATCACAGGTTATAAAAAACACAGCAAATATTTCAGCATTTTGTTTGAGAAAAAAAGTATAAAATTCACAGAAAAATGCAAAACAAACATCGCAAATGACTCCTTGTTCCTTCCATGTGGGAAAATTCGCTTTCACCAGAGTTCATCGTTAAATACTTAAATAGATAAATAGTTCAGTGGTACCTGAGAAAGGACTACAAAGCACCTTGAAGAGGCAGAGCACCTACAAATGGTGTAAGACCCCTTGTTCTTGAGACGCTCCGTGACTCTTCTGTGAGGTCGTCCAGAGTCACGGTGATTAGTGCAAATCAAGAATGTCTCCCCCTGGTGGTGGGAGGTGAACTCATCCATTGTGGTGGGGGCGGGGTTCAACAATCCTTTTGAGTCTTTGGTGGCCTGTAGGGCAACGCTGGCACTGGTCTGAAAGGTTAAAGTACACAATGTTACTCAGGCAACAAAGTTGAAATTTACATTTTCATAGTGTCAGTCAACTGATTTCTGATGTCTGTTGTTTTCTAGAAAACAACAGCTGGACCACAACCCTGAAAACATTTCATACTCCCAGTGCGAAAAACAGACACCCCCGTCATCCGGCCCCGGATTGCCTGGATAAAATGATGGATGTCCACCCCATTTGCCAGGAAACAGGAATTAAAAGAGTCACAAGAGTCTAATACATGATGAATTAACAGGACAATTTATGAAGGGATCCATGACGACACGTGGGCGGATGTCCCTGCAGCACTTGACAGTCATCAATTAATGTTTCAATGGCGAAATGCATTTTAATCCATCCCTGGTGTAGAGAAAGCCATCATCTCCCTGCCGTGTGAGGGAGAGAAGGGTCCCATCATGTCTAGTTAAAGAACTGGAACATGATTATTAAAGTGATATGAAGCCAGAAATACTGCACTGACCTGCTGGGTAACGGGATGGTGGGTGGCGGCCTGGGCACCGTGGGGATGGGAATGGGGAGGGGTCCAGGGATGTGAACGCCCACAACTGTCGCGCTGTGACCCAGTCGAGAGCTCCTCCCCAGTGGGTCTGCAGGAAGAGGTTTCTGGGGCGGACTGGGCTTCTCCAAGTCCTGGAGAAGAGAAGGGGGTGACATTTCCTTGATCTACAGCAGTGATTCCCAAAGTGTGGCCGCAGCCCACCAGGTACCGGAAGTGGGCGGCAAAGAGCTAATCTTCTATTTTGTAACTGAGTTTGAAGTCACTGAATGAGAGTAAATCCTCTTCATCTGTTGGACACATCTTTTTCGTTTTATTTCTATTTTTTATCATTTATTTTCCAAGAGATTGTTAACACATGAATCTTACATTTCACTACTGACAGACATTTTATGTAAGCATTTTATTTGGAATTTTATTTGTAGGTTAACATTTTCATCACTTGTGAAACAGCCAGCTTAACAATTAACGGTCTGCATGTTATTTCTCATCCTGGTCATAGTGGTGAAATAAGAATGAATTAAGAAAAGTGGAAGTAATCCGGCCTACATTTGGAGGTTTGATCAGAGTTGTATGGTGAGAGGTTTTCAGTTTTTACAGTGGACCCTGATCTATGGTGTGATGTTTGATGCAGTATGTGTGTCCTGAGCAGTCAGCTTCCACAAGCTGAGACTACATTCAAATCTCATCTTTGTTAACAGACATCAGTTTGAAAACACAAAGTTCTTATCTCTAGTAAACTAATGCACCAAAACCAGAATAATATAGCAAATGACCTTCGGGCTCCATCTACTCATGGATTATCTGAGCAGCAGCTGTTTGCAGACAAAAACAGACACGTCTCACTAGAGGGCACTGTGTTATCAGTGTCTCTGGGCTCCCGCCGCGAACAACGAATGAATCCCTAAACGCCTGCTTGTCTCCAGCACCTCAGTCTCGCTGCTGTGTGAGTGGAAGGTTATCAGGATGAGGTGCCATCATGTGTTACTAATCTACAGCGAGGAGGCGA